>JAWPHD010003545.1:0-213869 GCA_037043455.1 Cyrtodaria siliqua | reverse complement strand
CCGTCATTAAAAGCTTGTTTGAGTGAACGAGACATGCGCCGTGGAGCAGTCTAACGTTTGGTTTACCAAACTATGCGAGCAGATTCGCGACAATTTCGGAAGTGGATTTGAACACCCTGGGACATTTTTTTATTGGGATTTTTTCTGAGAATTATCAAGCTGAAATAAGTGTTGCACGAGCGTAGGTGCGTAAGCCCATCTACGCGTACAATTGAAGGGGCTAGTGCAAAAAGGTGCAAAAAGGTGGCGAAGTCACATTTTCTTGATTTTGAAAAAGATGCAAAAACTTCATTTTTTTTTTTATAAAATCAGGAATATTTCAAAGCAACTTGGTTTTGGGGATGAAAGAATATAAATATTCATAGCCATTTTCCCATTTTATTTCATAAAATGTGCTAGAAGGTGGCACACAACTTGGATGTTTCTACTTTATGAGTTAGAAGTTTACCACTTATATCAAAACTGCCAGTATTCTTATATTGTATACTGTAAACAAGTTAACTAATTTCGATTTTCAGATAATAAGTAGTATTTTTAAAAGTGTATGTACCGAACCGTTGTTAATGTAAGAACTGTTGTATTATGCCAGCAGCTACACGCGCTATTATTCGATGACTTAAAAAGTCAGGAATCAGTCATTTAAACTACAAATATAATAATAATATAGCACTGATGTATTATTTCTATGATGAGATGAGACCCTCCCAGTAGGGTCTATGTTCACTGAAAATTGTTCCCCAAAAATAGTTTGCTTTGTTCTCAAAAAAAAAAAATCCATTTATTTTTATTATTATGTTCCCTTGGCCTTGTTCCCCCTGGGTAAGCTAAAGCTATAAACTTTAATATATTTGACCCCTGTGATATAGGTTAATTAAGCTAATGTTATGATATGGCAATATTTCGAGCCACCCCAGAGAGTGGAATTTAAAAAATGTACGTAAGCTACTCTATCTTACTAGCAAATGTTAACATTTCGAGCCACTCCATAGAGGGAAATTTGGGAATACATTTCTATGGTTCTTTAGCGTTGTTTTTATAAATAAAGATTTTAATAAGCTTGAGAAACATGATTTATTTGAGTGGCAGAACCCGATTTGTACAGATTTTTTTTATTATTCTCATTAAAGTAGCCATCCGGCCAACAAGTCAGATTTTATAAACATTATGTACACCGTTTCTAAACCTACTGATGACAAAGTATATATATAACTTACATATTTTGAGAATCCAAAATCTACATACACAGTATAAACAGCTTTAACCAGCCGGACCAAACCCCAAAACTGGAGTGTCGAATTAAGAGTTACCATCATTTTACGGATATTCAATCACGGGTATTCTAAGAACCTATTAATAAACCTATACTTTTAATCGGCACATATACATTGTTATATGACCTGAACACCTGGATAGAGTTTCGATAAACGGTTTTCTAGTGTAATTTTGTAGTTATTTGGCGGGATAGCTACTTTAAAAAAAAAAAAGAGGAGTGATAAGGGAGTCTGGTCAGGTTACAAAAACACAATTTCCTTTTTTTGCCTAACTATAACTATAATTGTCCCAGCTCATTGGGATACTTTACTTTTTTGTTTTTTTATTGAGATATTGTGAAATTCTATCACATAAAACAATAGATTCACGATGATACAACAAGAAAGTTTCTCTGTGATGTTGACAGTTTACAGCGATATTATTAAAGATCGCCCCAGTTAAATTACAAATAATAGGACACTTTAAAGGGACATATGGCAATCTTGAAGATTTTGTCGAACATTAGTATTAGTTTATTAGTCCAGTATCAATTTCACTTTAAAACTGCTTGCATATAATTAAATAAAATTTAGATGTGTTATTTGTCTTCGTTATTCTACCACAGGTTTAAATATATGATTGTTGCAATAATATCAGCAATTAGTAATAATATATAAATTATACAGTTTTACTATAATTATAGAGAATAATATACAGGCATTTCATATCTCATCCTTTCCGTCGATGTGTTCTTGGGAAAGACACTTTCCCTTAGCCTCGTCCTTCATATGGGGACGTAAACCGGGCGGTCCCGTGTATCGGTCTATCCTCAGAGCACGTTAAACAATAGGAATCTATTTGATAATAAGGGTAGGGCACAGTTCCCAGATTCCTATGTATCCTTCCCCTCTCTCTGGGGCGGCTCTAAATAACCTATACTGTGCTGATGAGCTGTTTAACAACATTCAATCCATATCTCATCCTGTATTGCCCCGAGATGCCAATATCTGCCCGAGAGCTTATATTTGGGCGAAGGCCGGGCACGATATGAAAATGTAATATTTCATTTTATGTATGACATAAAAAAATTATATATTTCAAAATAGTTTGTTGATTTTAGCAGTGATGGGAGAATAATGATTAAATATTTATTTCTCGGCGGATATAATAGCTGATCTTCCATGATCGAGTGCGGATTTATTGAACGTGTTGGCAAAAATATACAATGCGCGGCTTGTCGAGCATCAAATAATGTTTGCTGAAGAGTTTAAAAAATAATAGATGATTTTGTGAGATTCTATTTATCACACAAAACCCATACAAGTTGATGGTAAAATGTTCACATTTATCTGTGATGTCAATTTACCTATATATTAATACCGTATTTCCTCTATTAGAAGCGCCCCCACCTGTTTTAAAAAACCGTACCGTCTTCAAAAATGGATTTGATTAAATTAAAAGTTCCTAAAAAACATACACTGTTTTTACCGCTAATGGATTTAAATACGGGAGTTTTTTACCTTCGACACCAGTATGGTCTATGATATAAACCTTAAAGCGCTATCATTATCAATACAAATTATCTTTTATTATTATTTAATTCGTACGCAACCAACCTGTTTTGTAATCGTCAAGTTTGACGGAAATGTGTATCATATAGATGCAGAGTGATAACAGTAATATACTCAGTACATTGTCAGGTTTAGGTTTAGGTTTAGTCAATACCGGTGTACATTAAAAGATCGCCGTATAGTAATTCTATAAGGAAACAGTCGAGGGAAAGGAGGTGAAATATATTGAAAATTTGTATCATAATAGAAGCGCCTCTCTTCGCACTTTTATCCGTAGCGCCCGGGAGCTACTGTTAGAGGAAATACGGTATATACGACAGCCAAAGTTAAATTTCCTTTAAAAATAACAAGACACTCTGTCGATTCATGTGAAATTCCATGCATATATCATACGGCTGATATATTTTTCACCACCATCCTTTTTAACAACTTGTTTTGTTAATTTCAGAGACACATCATCTGGTTTCCAGATGCCCTTCGTTCTTCAAATACCAATGCAACCCTGAAAGACGTGGATTTAACCAAAAAAGTGGACTATAATGTGATCGCAAGTTTCTAAACTCCAGGAAATATATTAATTTAATTAGGCCAAATCAGAAACGCGGTTAATTTTTCTCCGGCCTTATGCGTTACAGTGTATACTTGTTACTGCGTATCCCGCTTTAGATGTGTTCGCCTGATCATGATGGTGATCATGATGGTGACTTCAATTTGGCAATCCCGAGGACTGTGCAGACGGTTTTTTTTTAAAGAATGAAAAAATGAACATAATTATACCTCACAGAGACTCGCTACATAATGTGTAAAGCTGTTAAAAAACACCAAATGTCAGTGTATTAGGCAGAAATTCAAGAACTGGGTGTGCAAATGTGCAAACAGGGTGTGCAAAATAAGTTGCTAACACGCGCTACGCGCCAATTCGCGACAAGTGCGTGTCTCTGGGGTAATTTATTTTTACAGATAAAGGTGAAAAAAATACATTTTAGATCATATTTCTTCTATAAATGTATACAAAACATAACAATATTGAGAAAGTAAGAGTTTGGAAGTGTTGTTGAGCAAAAAAATGCCGCGATTTTTCAAAAACGGCCGTGCAAAAGACGGCTGCACGGTTGGCTGGCTGTCATAAATGCTCACATTCAAAAAAGCTTTTGGTGTTTAATATCATTTTAACATATTTTAGACTATATATGACGATTGATTTTTTTGTTGTAAGTATGAAGTAAATTTCATTATTGTAGTATTTAATAGATGTTAAGTTTATAAATACAATATAAATAAAATATTGTATTATTTATTCTTTGGTTCTGAGTTGGATCTATGTAAAAAAAAAAAAGGTTTCCATTTGCGTACAGTCATGTATCTGAAACTGAAAAACTGCTCTTTGGGAACACAAGGTCATTTTAATCTATTTATTGTTTATTCAAGCTTTTGAAATAGACCTTTTGTAATTAAAGTGACACATGGGCCGATGATGGCAATCTTGAAGTGTACATCAAGCACTGAAATTAGCATCTCGAAACATGTTTTGCTGTACTAAGCGGTACTCGTCTGATAAAGCAAATGTCACTGGTCTAGCCTGGTCAAGTAAAATTCATCGGGTTGAAGAGTGCATAAAAATATCCGCATGACGGATATATTAACATGAGAACTGAACACTTATTTTTGTGTCAACTGCTTAGGATGGCAGACACTTATCGATCACTTTGTCCGTCCGTCATGCTTTAACCTGCAACTTAACCTTGGCCATCAATTGAAAAGTATTTTAATTATGTTCATGAATTTTCACACACATCTTCATCTCAAGGAATGTTGTTACACATGTGCAATACCTCTGACCTTCATTTTGGCAGAGTTATGCCCTATTTATCAGCCTAACCTTGGAAATAAGCAAACAGCACTGTCAGCAGGCGAAGCAAGTGTTCATGGATGATGGAACACACTTCTAGTTCAAGCTCGTTAGTGACCGCTTCCCACTAATTACAGTCTGGAAACTGATATTTCCATGTCTATACTAGTTTGACATATTAAGCCGTTATATTTGTTTTGTCAAGTGTCAGTGTAGACTGTAGTGGACAGTGCGGTGCACTTAAAAGCACAGGATCCGGGTTCAAGACTCAACTGCGCCACTGAGTTTCCTCAGTGTGTTTGTCATTTCCAGTTAGCCTCGTCCATCGTCAGGGGACATAAATCCTCCTATATCGAAGTCTAATCTCCGAGAAAGTTAAATAAGCAAAAGTAGGAGTAGTGCGGTTTCCCAGATTCCAATGAGACACCTACCCTGACCAGATCCGCCTTTTTTTTTTGTTTATGGGTGGGGTGAGTGATGGTGGTGGTGACGGGCAGGAGGGGCCGGTGAGGGATAACCAAATAAATTGGACTGCAGCTTTGTTTTAGTATTTAGATTTTAAATATGGCTGCATAATTGTTATTGTGATGCTCGCCAATAAAAAATAAATAAAAAAAACATTAACACACCAGCGGGTGGCCACCATCATTCCAGATTGGCCATCAAAATGCACACCGAGAAGTTGAACAGCGGTCAACCTTTTTAATATAGGCTACAGACTACTTTTGCTACAGACTACTTTTCAGACTTTAGCTTGAGCCGAATATGCACCTGTAGACGTCCAATGACTGACAGTGACACTCGTTATATTTTTTGACCGACAGTGCCGAGCCGAAAATGTTATCGTTTTAGCGTGTAATTTTGATAAAGAAATACCATGATGTTCGTAACATGTAGTACACGTCATGTACTATTTAAGCTTAAACAACATATTTTAGGTATCTCCAAGGATTTGTACAATAAGAAGGATTAGAAAATATGATGAAATCTCGTAGACTCTCGCGTAGAAAGTACGAGATTTCAGCGTCTATCGATAAGGCGGGTCTTTCCGATAAGACGGGTCCGATCGATAACGATAACGCGGCGAGCTTACCTGTACGTTTCGATACAAAACCAGTTCGGTGCTACTGCTGTGTTTATCTCATATGTTACGTGAGAAATATACAGCTTCTTTTTAACTGGCGGCTTGTTAAATCCTTGATTACATAGTCAATAGAAACCCTAATTGCATAAAGCACTCGGGAATTATGGCTCAGGGTTGTGTCACGAACACGGAGACTAGTTCGAAAATGGTGTTTATAAAATGTATAAATACACGTTGATACTCCGATTACCGCGAAAATGATGACGAATCCTATGCTCTAAATAAGTAATTATTCCTTGCTGTAATAATAAAATATTTTAAATACCAATAATTATCGGACATTTTGTTTTATAATTCTTAAAGTGTTTGGGTTACAAGGCGTAAATCAATAATATTAATTGTATTATTTTCGCTAGGAAAACTAACATTGTGTAACGCGGTGTCGGTTGATTTTGTTTTCTTCTTTTGTAACGATTTTAACTGTATTGCAATTAGACCAATTGAATTAAAAAAAGCATCTTGTTTGTGCAAATGTATGGTAATTAATTAGCGAAATTATCCTTTATTTTCTTCGAGTTTAAAGCGCGGCGTCGGCCGATCCTTTTGATATGTCCCGCGACTTGTTAAAAGACCATGAAGAATGAATGCATATTTATAGTTTGCTACTTAAACTGTTATTTTAATCAATGCTTTAACGCGGCGATCTTACCTGTACGTTTCGACACAAAACCAGTTCGGTGCTACTGCTGTGTTTATCTCATATATTACGTGAGAAATATATAGCTTCTTTTTAACTGGCGGCTTGTTAATTACATAGTCAATAGAAAAATCCCTAATTGCATAAAGCAATCGGGAATTATGGCTCAGGGTTGTGTCACGAACACGGAGACTAGTTCGAAAATGGTGTTAATAAAATGTATAAACACACGGTGATACTCTGATTACCGCGAAAATGATGACGATCCTATGCTCTAAATATGTAATTGTAGCATGGTCACAGACAATTCTCTGTGTTCAGACACAGGTGTAAATCGTTTAATTGAAAATAAGACCTGTCAGAATAACTGTGAGAATAACTGAAATAGAGCTGAAATGGACATGCTACAAAACAAACCAAGTATGGTTTCATCTCGTTGGTTAATTTAAACACCTCGATGGGCTACGCCCATCTCAATGTTTAAATGAACCAACTCAATGAAACCATACTCTATCTATTACTTATTCCTTGCTGTAATAATACAATACTTTAAATACCAATAATTATCGGACATTTTGTTTTATAATTCTTAAAGTGTTTGGATTACCAGGCGTAAATCATTAATATTAATTGTATTGTTTTCGCTAGGAAAACTAACATTGTGTGACGCGGTGTCGGTTGATATTTGTTTTCTTCTTTTGTAACGATTTTAACCGTATTGCAATTAGACCAATTGAATAAAAAAAATGCTTCTTTTTTGTGCAAATGTATGGTAATTAATTAGCGAAATTATGCTTTATTTTCTTCGAGTTTAAAGCGCGGCGTCGGCCGATTCTTTTGATATGTCCCGAGACTTGAATGCATAATTATAGTTTGCTGCTTAAACTGTTATTTTAATCAATGCGTTATTTAAAAAAAAAAAACTGTGAACATGCATCTCTTGTACATATTTACCATTTGGTAATGTCATTCTGATTATCTTTACGTACATGAACATGTCTTACGGAAAAGAAGATTTTTATTAATTTTGATGATCTAGATTTTGAAGCTTTATTAGGCAAGTTTACTGCAAGTGAAAATGAGGTCTCTGATGAACTGTGTGACAATGGTGTAGATATGAGTAATAAGCCGACTCCTAAACTGTCCATGCTATGCATGCCACGAATCATACATACATTTTTTTTAAATTTGTTTGTGCGTGCGTACTTTATCAAAAGCTCCCAATCCTCATCCCATTCCCCGGACGTTTGAATTGTTAGCTCCACTGAGAGTCTTACCGCATGTCATAAAATGCGGTACTTACTCGTGTTTTATTGCTATGATGTTAAGTATATATTTATGCTCGCCCTATGGCACTAGTGTCTTATTGCTGCGAGTGTCATAAGATATATACCGAATATGCACCCTATTTGAGCGAGTTCTTTATCTTTTCTCAAAACACAATGTCATAAAACTGGGTATTGAGACCCATGCTATATTGATTTGGTAGTGCAATAAAACACATGCCGAATATGCAGATAGTTAAGCAAGTTGCCGCCTTATCTTTTGCTAATAACAACACCATGTCATAAAACCGGGTATTGAGATCCATGCTATATATATGCAGCTTATTTGAGCTGGTGTCTTATATTTCGCTGGTAACAACACTAGATCATTAAAATCCGGTATTGTCCCATACTACATGTAGAGTGCCATACCTGAAGCAATTATTCAAATAGATGCTCCACAAGCTAAACAATAACAAGAAGACAAAATTCAGAAATTCATAGCTTTTTATTTGAGTTATGTAAACAAAACATACGGTAATAAAGAGTTCAAAACATACGGTAATAAAAGAGTTTTAATTAAATTAACATAAACAAGAAATGACACAAACAGTGCAAAAAAAAATCCAAACATTTCAATATATGGTTCAAATTTGTAGTCCCGTGCATAGGAATGTATAAAGTAGAGTATGGAGTGGGTCCTGAATTCCTCTGTATCCTTCCCCTTTTGAAGCGGCTGAAAATAAACTAAGATAAAGTGTTACTTTTATAAGGGATTAAATGCAGAGTATTGGTTTAAAACTGAATATTAATGTTATAATTAATATTAAAGGTTTGCAGCCATGTGGTCACGATTTGTTTCTATTTTATTTGTGTTAAGTATATATACCCATGGCTTGCAATCTGTGTTACGTTGTATTTAGTATCACCGTCGTGAGTTTTCAACATGTACCACTTATTGTAGTAGTAATTTTAGAATTATTTTTTTAAAGAAATATTGTGTCCCATTGAAATGTGAAAAGAATATACAAATAATGTTTTGCTTGATAAAAAGACAACCATGCAGTATGAAAACTATGTAAGAACACAAATATATTATATAATTATATATATATATATTTAAAAAGAACATAATTGTGTTCCTTTATATTAAAAAGGCGATAACACATGGTATTTTTTTGATTTTTTAAATTATTTCTTAGAAGAAATAATCTGCCAATTTGAAAGCTGAAGAAAAAAATATAATGCTTTGTATGATGAAATAAAGGTTACCATGCAGTATAAAAATTATATAAGAACACAAATATGTGTATTTTTCAGAAGATTAACATGATTTTATGCTTTTCTATTAAAAAGGCACTAACACACTAGTGTTTCTAAATTTAGTTTTTTATAAGTTCAAAGTGAATTATAACGAGAAATATATGCCCATTTGAAAGCTGAAATACTTTTTTTTTATAATGCTTGGTATAAAATAAAGTTAACCACGCAGTATAAAAATTATATAAGAACACAAATATGTGTATTTTTTTAGAAAATAACATGATTGTGTGCCTTTCTATTAAAAAGGCAGTAACACACTAGTGTTTCTAAATTTTGCTTTAAAAAGTTCAAAGTGAATTATAACAAGAAATATATGCCCATTTGAAATCTATAATTCTGTTTTTATATAATGCTTGGTATGAAATCAAGTTAACCATGCAGTATAAAAACTATATAAGAACACAAATATGTGTATTTTTTTTAGAAAATAACATGATTTTACGCCTTTCTATTAAATAGACAGTAACACACTAATGTTTCTAAATTTTCAAAGTGAATTATAACAACAAGAAATATACTGCCCATTTGAAAGCTGATAAAAAAATAAAAAAAATACTTTGTACAAAATAAAGGTTACCATGCAATATTAAAATTATATAAGAACACAAATATGTGTATTTTTTAAAAATAGAACATGATTTTGTGCCTTCCTACTAAAAAGGCGGTAACATCCTATTTTTTTTTTTTGGTTTTAAACTCAAAGTGAAATTTAAATCAGAAAAAAATACGGAATGGTATCGATATCAGTATGTTATTTATTACATTTTAATAACCAAGTCGTATAACGAATACATTTATAATCAAAAATGTATTTCCTTCAATGGAAAACATATTTTATATCAATATTCCTAAAAATACGATTACCCCACCCGCCAACATCACACTGCCGAGAATCGGGAGAATATCAACATAAAATTACACTACCAACGAAAAACATTTGGAAAATAAACACTTCCTCATTAAAATACATCATATTAAACTAATACTTACTCGATAATTGCTTATATAAAGCGTTATCTTGCTGTTTATCGACATTAATCTACCCAGCGTTGTATTCAATATTTTCCAAAATGGCGGTTGAAGACGATGACTGTCACGTGACACGATCTCGGGATTTCTGTCCGAGAATTTGCGAGACTTCCTTTTTCGCCCTATATAATTTGACCTATTTTCTAATCCTTCTTATTGTACAAATCCTTGGTATCTCCTTGTATTTCATTAGAAAAGAACACAAGTGTTACCATTGTTAAACGCATTTTAACAATGGCATCTCTTACGAGTTATTTCCCCTCGCTTCGAAATTTTAAATGGGTGAATCTGGCAATTTCTCGCGCAGTAAAGCATCTAAAAGTCAATACAGCTGAAGATGACGAAACTTAAAGGAGAACTGAAATTTTAATCATGTAAACTTGTTACAATCTTCCAGATAAAAAGAAAATGGCGGCCGCTTCACTTTTTTTTACGTTGACGGAAAATGACGTACTACTTTCTGTTGTCATGTGTTGCTATGATAAGTGGACGGCGGAGCTAATAACCACTCCGCTTCTTACCTGTAGCATATTTCAGGTTACAGATTTAAAATAAATGAAAATGAATCAATGCTTAAGCCAGCATGTTTCACTGTTATCTATACGTGATTGATATACAGTAGGGACAGTGTGCCATCTTAAGCATTTTTGAGAAAAAATAAAATAAGAATAAGGCATACGACATGGCCCAGTTACGCGAACAAATTTGGGTAACTGGGCCACCTTAATAACATCTTGTTCAATGTGTGATTTGTTCATTTTAAAGTAAATTTCCAATTATAATTTCAGTTTGTTGAATTATAATACACTAGGTTAAGAGTAAGAATGTAATTTATGTAGTTTTACTACGGGTCAGAACTAAAACTGTTCACAATGCATTGAATGAGTGTTCACGCACATTGGCGAGCTTAGTAAGGGAACCTATGAACTAATGTTCTTGTACAGATCTTTTTGGACTAGACTCTCTGAAAAAGAACATAACAAATCAAATGTAAACTTTGAACTAAACTTTATTTCTACCTTCAATATGATATACCATTATCCTTGGCCAGGAGAAGGGTTTCTAAGCTGATATGGGAAGCATGCCCGTCTAGAATTGGCATAATAGGCCTTGCTGTAGGTAGGTGCTTTATGAAGTGATTGAACCAGTTGCCAAACAACTCTCGATCAATGAATGATGATTTGCTTGTAGCAAAGAGAGTACCAGGCGGAGCATTGGATACTAAGCCCTGATTGAGGCGCTGACCTTTAAAAACGACCATGGGTGGGATATAATGCCCAGAAGCACTAACACAAACTACTACCGTTACGTTTTCCCCGCGATCAGCGCTGATTTTACTGTGGATTGACTTCTTACCCTTTAATCTTTCCCGGCTGATGAACAGTTTCATCTACATTGTAAATTACAGTAGGCTGATCGACTATATCTAGTGACTGTAGAGCGTCAGCAAGCATCCTAAAATATGCAGACACAACATTCTTATTTAACATGTTTGCCCTAACCG
Source organism: Cyrtodaria siliqua (assembly GCA_037043455.1). Classification (NCBI taxonomy): domain Eukaryota; kingdom Metazoa; phylum Mollusca; class Bivalvia; order Adapedonta; family Hiatellidae; genus Cyrtodaria; species Cyrtodaria siliqua. The sequence goes on along the minus strand of JAWPHD010003545.1, from coordinate 202,296 downwards.
AGGACAATCCCTCAGGCTTTCTCAATGAAAGCTGGGGATGTCTACGCATAAAGCCTGAGTACCACTGATAACCGGATTGTTAAAACTATTAATTTTGTTTAACTTAACTGACATTTCAAATGCAATTTCACATATGTTCTTAATATTAAGTCCAAATCCACAGTTCGCCATTTCTAAAATATATCCAACCAAGTTGTTCTCCTCGTCTGTTTGACGCTGGCTGATTTTCCTGGACGGTCCCTGCAAATATAAAAATAAAACAATGAATATTCAGTTCTGTGTTACTACTGACAGGGAGACAAATACCTGGTTAAAATGTATATCATCAGCAGCAGCATCACCAACAACATCATAACCACCACCACCACCACCACCATCATCATCATCATCAGCAGCAGCAGCAGTAGCATTACCATCATCATTATCATCATCACCATCATCATCATCCTCATCAACAACATCATTACCAACAACATCATTACCACCACCATCATCATCATCATCATCATCATCATCATCATCATCACCATCATCACCAACAACAACAACATAATTACCACCACAACACCACCACCACCATCAAAAACAACATCATTACCACCACCATCATCACCATCATCACCACCAACAACAACATCATTACCACCATCATCACCATCATCAACACCAACAACCAACAACAACATCATTACCACCACCATCATCACAATCATCAGCAACATCATTACCGCCACCATTATCACCATCATCACCAACAACAATAATAACATCATTACCACCATCATCATCATCATCACCAACACCACCATCAACAGAAACAACACAGCAGCAGCATTACCACCACCATCATCATCATCATCACCAGCAGCAGCAGCATCACCAACAACAACAACATAATTACCACCACAACACCACCACCACCATCAAAAACAACATCAATACCACCACCACCATCATCACCAGCATCACCACCAACAACAACATCATTACCACCATCATCACCATCATCACCATCATCACCAACAAAACAACATCATTACCACCACCATCATCATCAACATCATCATCATCATCACCAACAACAACAACAACATAATTACCACCGCCACCACCATCATCAACATCATCATCATCATCACCAACAACAACAACATAATTACCACCGCCACCATCATCACCAACAACATCATTACCACCGCCACCATCATCACCAACAACATCATTACCACCACCACCATCATCATCATCATCATCATCACAACCAACAACAACATAATAACCACCACAACACCACCACCACCACCATCAAAAACAACATCATTACCATCACCATCATCACCACCAACAACAACATCATTACCACCATCATCACCATCATCACCAACAAAACAACATCATTACCACCACCATCATCACCATCATCAACAACATCATTACCACCACCATCATCACCACCACCACCAACAACAACAACAACAGCATTACCATCACCATCATCATCATCACCACCACCACCATGAGAAAAAACAAAGCACGTCTCACACCACAATTAATTTTCCATAGGGTCCCATTGTAATGGTTTTGTTCGTGGCATAGAGATAAAAAAAAAATTGCAACATATATTTATGCTTAAATTCTTCATTGATCCAATATCTGCATGCTATTAACTTTTAACGAATATTTACCAGATTGAACTTTTTTTAATTTCATGTTTGCGTGACACCTATCAAAATTTAGACAAAAATACAACCCCGTTGAGATTAGACCCATGATGTGTAAAATGAGGCAGAATTAGCTAGAAATCTTATATCAACATGCATTTTTCTGTGATCTTTTCCTAAAATGCTGTAGATTTAGAACCTGGTAAAGATAAATCAATGTATCCTGTAAAATGTAGAAAAGCGAACTTGTTTTTTTTATCTACCTCCTTCATCTGTAGGGCAGGAGTATTCAAGGGAGATAATAGTGGTGTGAGTCCAGCAGCAGCATTTCCACCACCACCACCATCATCATCATTATCATCAATTACAACATCAGTAGAAGAGGTATCGTCAGCAGCAGACCAGTAATGCACATTTCTTAAAACTTTTAATTTTGTAATTGTAATTTTACCTTAAATTCTCCTTTCAAGCGTCGAACGGGGTACCCCAAACTTCCTCGCCGCCTTTCTAACGCTTCCAGACCCATGTCTAGCAAATAAGATGGCTTCTTTCATGGACTCCTGGCTCCATTTCCCTTGTTTGTTGTTCTTTTGTCTAGCCATTCAGATTTCTAAAACATAAAGTAAAATTCTTCTACATACCCGTAGGCTTTTATCGTTCTTAAAAAAATGCAAGTAATTTTAAGTATATTAAAACTTTGTTACATAATTGTGTTGAATAAGATACTTAATTTGCCGTAGTTCTATTTCAAAACTAAAAATGAACTAGACTTTCTAAAATTAACTTAACAATTCAATCAAATTACCCGAATGCATTTTGGTAACTGGGCCACTGACGTTTCAAATGCATTCGGGTAACTGGGCCACTTGAATAGTAACCGTTCTGCACAGTGTATCTTTAAAAAATGTGTAAAACAATTTTATTATATTTAATCAGTAACATTTAACCTTTAAGTAAACGGATGTGTACCATTATTAATACATAGGTAATATTTATACAGTCATAAATTAAATTTGAGTTATTTCATTTTTTGCAGGTGACGTCATTGAAAACGTCATGATTGCGAAAGTAAAATTCGATGTTCAAATAAAACTTTGTAATATGAATATAAATAATTGTTATTTCAACTTGACTATCACAAAATGTAATGTAGTACACATATCACATTTAGACTAAACAAACATAAATCGAAAGAAATATAAAATTCGATAAAATTGTGTGTTTTAGAAAGGCATTATACAATTTCAATTTGGACAATTTCTTACATAACATAAGGTTTTAAGCTTATCATGAGGGTGATTTAATTTACAAAATTTCATTTACTTCATGTGTAATATTTACAAAATACCACACTTTATTTTAACCTGGTTTGTTTTCTTTCTGTTTCGTATGTTTTCTTAAAAATATTCCTCTGAATTAAAATAGTTATGCCAGTTTCGAAACGGTAGTGTTTTCTACTCTTCGAAGCTGTAAAAAATGTGTATAACATACCTCTGTATTCTTCTTCTTCTATCTTTTGTTCTGTACTTTCATATCAAATTTAAAATATTTTCCGCCTTCAAAGGTCACGGAAGTTTATATTGCAAATGGCGATAGTTGATATAAGGGAAACAACTTTTATCGACTTTATATTTACGATATGCGGTAAGTGGCCCACTTACCCGAATGGCCCACTTAGGCGAATTTCAAAAACACTGGTTATTAATTAACAGGTCAAAATCGCCTAAAATGTGCTACTATATTTCTTCACTATATAAGATGGATAATTTTTACCAGCGTAGTAGACATTAAAAGGTATTGAATTGAACAAACCTCTATGAGGGAATTAAAAGAAATAACAAATAAAAAGATACAAACTTTGGAAATATTTATTCTATATATTAACCTAGCATCAGATACTTTATAGCCTATATGCTAACATACAGTGTTAAGTTGATAACCATTTGTTAATTCCTTATATCAGTTTTTATGCAGATAAATACAGTACTTCTTGGTTGTATACACATTACCCAGAAGCGCATGGTCAATAATGACCACATACTGTCATAATTGCCAACTAATCTGCAACACTAGCGCGCTCACATGTCACTGGCATGGCATACACTGAAACATCGCTTGGCCTAACTAGCCTGTCCTGTCTTGGCTTTGCCTGGCCTAAGATTTGTTGATCCCTTGGGACTAGTTTAGGTCTGGCCATTGTTTCAACACTGGGGTTAATGTCTGCGTTTCCAGGGTCAGTTATGTTGTTTCTCCATAGTCATGTCTCATGCGAAAACGCAGCTGTGCTGAATATGTTAGGAATTGTACACATTGTGAGGGTCATTCAGAAACAGTGTTTGTCTTAAGATGATAAAATGCAACCAGTTCATTAAAGTGAAATAGCAAATATCACATGTATAAAATGACACAAATATATTTCTAAACAAGTAACTTAAAAACTTAATGCAACAAGCACATTGGTGGATGGATGGGTTAAATGAAACTGAATGGGTAGTGGTTCGATTGATAGGTGGATGTATGGATGGATGGTTGAATGTGTGGTTGGTGGTTCCATTTTGGTAGGGTGGTTATGTGGGTGGGTTGCTGGATGATAGTGTGGTTACTGTGATATGCTGTAAATATATAAATCTGGACATATTCAATTGTATTATAATTGTATTATATTTGTATATTGCTGTAATGGATATTTTGTTATTTAGTGTTATTATGCCAACAACAAAAGATGGATATGTTGTAAATGCTATATGTACTTGTTGCAATAAGCTTTTAAGTTACTTGTTTAGAAATTATATTTGTTTCCATTCATACATGTGATATTTGCTATAACCTGGTTGCATTTTATCATCTTAAGACAAAAACGTGTTGTTTCTGAATGACCCTCACAAGGTGTACAATTCCTAACATATTCAGTACAACTGCGTTGTCTAACCTTAATGTGAGCCACTGACCATCTAGAAACAACATAACTGATTCTGGAAATGCTGACATTAACCCCAGTGTTGAAGCAATGACCCTTTGACCAGACCTACACTAGTCCCAATCTTAGTCCAGGCCAGGCCAGGCCAGGCCAAGCCAGGACAGACTAGTTAGGCCAAGCCATGTTTCAGTGTATGCCATGTCACATGCATTTGGGGGTTTAAGTGGTATTCCACTTTAAGGCCACACAGACTGGGCTTGGTGATCCCAAAGGACAGTACTTTATAACTCTCCTGACTTGTAGTCGGGGCGACATTTTACAGCCGCCACACAGCACTAAATAAACCACTTAACTGTAAACGCTAGTGTTAATGTCAATACATACTGAAAATGGGATCCCTTGGAAGCAAAAAACTCAAACAAGAGAGACAAGTACCAGACTTGATTTTAATTACTCATGAGAGGTCATATAAAAGTATAAATAAAAACGATATCAACATATACCAATTCAAATACTGAATTATCAGTATAGGTATTACAATACTGCAAGTACAAACTACTTAGTATCACAGAATATAAAACATGTACAATATGGCAACGGAATCCCTGACCCTAACCCTAACCATGTGCTCTGCGTGTGGCAAGAGATACAGAGAGTTCGTGTCCTTGTATGAATAAAGGTCATTCTTGTAGCATTGTATGGCTAAAGGTCATCCTTGTATGACTAATTATCGTCCTTGTCTGAATAAAGGTCTTGATTACATATGGCTAAAGGTCATCCTTGTATGACTAAAGGTCATCATTGTATCATTATATGGCTAAAGGTCATCCTTGTATGACTAAAGGTTACCCTGGTATCATTATATGGCTAAAGGTCATCCTTGTATGACTAAATGTCATCCTTGTATCATTATATGCCTAAAGGTTATCCTGGTATCATTATATGGCTAAATGTCATCCTGGTATCATTATATGACTAAAGATCATCCTTGTATCAATGTATGGCTAAAGGTCATCCTGGTATCATTATATGGCTAAAGGTCATCATTGTATGACTAAATGTCATCCTTCAAGTTGAAGTTGTACCATTGTATAAAGTCTCTCATTTGAAGTCCCTGGGGTCAAGATGACTGGACCCTCGGGGTCCAAAGATTGTACTGAGGGATTTTACATGTTATTACGTAGACTTACATAGGGAATAAATTAAATATCTTCAATCAGCATTTGCGAGGGGGCTATGTCTTTATCATTGCAAACTCCTCAGGTGATCGATTCAGGGACATTTTGACCCTGTTGTTCACTAAAACACTATTTAACTGAGTTCTATATTATTTCAACATTATTAAAATAATATGTATACTAAACTACTATAAATATATATGTTTCGTGAAAGTTTGTAATTTTTTTTTGTTATTTTTTTTTTGTTTTATATAAAACGGATTTTGTAACACGGAATAGTGAATTAACCGACTGTATTTTCCTTGTATTTTAGTCATGCATAGTTCTAGTTATTTACAAAATCAAAAACATGTTGTTTACGATATATCGGATTGGAATAAGTTGCCAAGGTTATGTTTGCAAAACAAGACTGATTGTCCACCTAGGCAGGTGGCTATGTTAGGAATTATCTAGTGTATCCAAAATAGTTCATATTTGTTTTGAAAACGTTTTTAATCACAATATTATATCACAGGGGGACATTGTGTTTGACTACATAAACACCTTATTGGAGAGTGTGTGACGGTTTTTAATGACTCTACTTTGCCATACACGCACTGGTTAATAATACATATTCTTCAAACGCACTGCTTAAGCCAATTTACCTTAAGTGAAGTCTTGCGCTGATAAGTTAAATCAGATATATCTGTTTACTCCCACACTGTTTTGTAAACCAACCACCAGCTGACAAACAAGTAATCGTTTCAGTCAGCAAAACAGTCTCACATTACAGCTTGACATGAGCCATTTAACCGCAAATATATTGGACATAATAGGTGATCGGTATTTAGGGACCAGGCAATATTTATCGGGGGGTTGGGACCGGTGCAAATAAAGATGTTATACAAAAAAAATGTACGTCCCATGGCAAGGAAACGAAAAAAAAGGTATCGTCCCATGTTTTGTCGCGACAAAAAAAGTACCTGTCCCATGCCATTTTGCACCATTCCAAATGCCCAGATAAATATTGCCTGGTCCATAAGCACTCTCCTTACCAAAAGAGGTTTGCTGCAAGCTTGCAGTGAACAATTTTGTTCACCATAACAATTCTTAATTCGCCAATGTTCGCCACTAGCGGTGATGTTGCCGCAAACATTATGGTAATCTTGGTTGAATTTGCCTCAAACTCGCCAAAAAGCTATACATTTGCCAGAAACATTTATTTATTTGCAACGTTCACCATAACATCACCACAAACTTACTTCCATGTTTTTTTTGTTCGCCACAACATTGCGACAAATTTTACCAATCCGATTATTTTTTTATTGCATGCCGTAACATCACCACAATCTTTTAAATTCAGATTTGCCGTTTCTTTATTCACAGAACATCACGACAAACTTTCCATTCTGATTTGCTGTACCTAAGACTCTGTTAGCCAAAACAGCATCGCAAAACTTAGACTTTATACAGAGTTTTATTATTTCCAGTTACTTACTACTTACTATTAAAAGTGAAATTTGTATTTTATGTCAAAGGACGTACCACTTGAACAAGCAATTTAGCCAAGTGTAATTTGTTTCGTGGAACCTTATTTTTAAACATTTATTCAATTGTGTTCATTGCAAGAACATTTTTAAATACCAAACACCATGATAACTCCAACATTTAAAACCAGAAAAATTAAAATTGTATCCCAAGTGCAAAATAATATGATCAGTATGACCTCAATAGGTAGATGTGTGTATTATATACGTTTGTTGGTTTGTCTCGGGACTGGAGCTGATTCTAAGATATTCTGTCATATCCAGGCACCACTGGTGCCTATTGGTGAGTGACATGTCCATGAAAATGGGAGTAATGCAGAAATGACAGCACACGACATCTCCATGAAAATGGGAGTAATGCAGAAATGACAGTGCTCAACATCTCCATGAAAATGAGAGAAATCCCATCCTCGTCGCGAGATATTATGTCTATGCATGTAGTATTGAATAAAACGCAACACAGCTTGTGTGAGGTTCCATTTATTGCTGATTTACAAAAGTTGTTTGTTTTCTATTTTAAACCCGGATGTAGCAATGTGTGTCGTTATAATCACATAGCCGTGAAAGTTATCATTAAGGCATATAGGTACTAAATCATATAAAGGTTAGATAGTAGTAAATCATATTGGATACCACATTGCAGAAATGACAGCGTTAGACATCTTCATAAAAATGGAAGTAATGCACAAATGACTGCACTCGACATCTCCATGAAAATGTGAGTAATGCAGAAATGACAGTGCTGGAGGGCCACATGGAAGATTAGTTCACAAACTAAATGTGTTACCCTCAATAAATAAATTCTATTATTATTATTATTTTAACATACAGTCCCTGTTAACAGTTAATTCTGCATAAATTTTGTATTTGTACATGTATAAGAATATAATTATTTTAAACCGAACAGGTATTCTAATATACATAATACAGTCTAAATTACATTGATTCAGTACTTTACTGTATTTTCAGTTCGCTACATGTATAACATTCAACAAAAACAAGTTAGTTTGAATGTGAATCGTGCAACAAAATGTGTTTTCGTTTTATGTAAATGGCGATAATGCATATAAGGGAAGTAACTCAGCAGGCCATTTCGGACACGAACACGTTCGCCTAATGTAGAAAAAGTTCTTCAAAACTGGCAGTTACAAGGTTAATTTTTACTATATGAGTACAAATTGAAATAATACATTATATACATTTGCAGAAGGCCATTATGAACCTTTTGTCAATATGCATGACTAATATAATTAACAGATTTGCTTCTGCAGAAATTTGAAAGCGAATGATTTTCTTTGAACGACTTTCCAAAGAAAACCAGATTTTTCCGTAAATCAAGCAGCAATTGGAATAATTTCAACAACAGAACTGAGATGTTTTTCTGCTGGTAAACACAAATTAAATCTGAATATTTTCTGAACCAAATCGAAAATCGTAATTTTGTCAAAGAAAATCAGAAATCGGATACATGTCCAATAAGAGGAAAGAACGATTAGTAAAAAGTGGAATTTTGTTCAGTTTTCTTTATTCAAAAATAAATTTTAATTGTTTTTTAATTTTAAAGATTATTTCTGTCCGAATATTTTCTGAATAAATGCGGATGTCCGAATATTTTCAAGCAATACCAATGTCCGAATATTTCCGAAAGAAATGACGATGTCTGGCAAAATGCTGATGTCAGCATATTTTCCGAAGAACTGCCGGTGTCCGAATATTTTCCGAAAGTAACACCGATGTCCGAATATATTCCGAAGGAAATACCGATGTCCGAATATTTTCCGAACTATTGCTGATGCCTGAATGTTTTCCGAAGAAATACATATTCGGACAATTTTGTCCGAAGAAATCGGAAAGCCGAAGACTTTCCGAGGAAAATGAATCTGTCCGTGGAATTTCTTTGTTATTTTTATTTTATTATACGAAGTCCGAATTATTTTCTATTAAAACCTATGTCCATTACTCCGAAGACCGGAATTCCGAATTTATTCCGCGGCTTTTTTTCAGGATTCCGCGGAAATTATAAAAACGGGCACTTCAATATTTGTAATTATTTACAGTTTTTTTGGGGGGAAAGAATTTGACTTTAAAAAAAGTGTACGTCCCATGGCAAGCTAGCGGGAAAAAAGGTATCGTCCCATGGTTTGTCGCGACAAAAAAAGTACCTGTCCCATGCCATTTTGCACCGGTCCCAACCCCCCAATAAATATTGCCTGGTCCCTTAAATTAAAATATTGCTTAACGGCTCACCAACATATTGTTTGGACTCACTTCTCACATATAAATCCGGATATCGTGCTCTACTCTTACTAATATTACTAGGATCGTTTCAGATATTGGGGTGCGGGGTAGAGTCAGTGTTTCTGTGGTCTATCGTTTGACAATTTGTATATATGTTTTCCGGTGTAATTACTGGTTATCCGGGTATATAGGTGGAGCTGGAAGACGGGGAATAACATGTAGCTTCGCGGTATGCGTCAGCTAGTTACGCGTATGTGGACATCCTGCTTCTGTAGGAGTCGACGCCGTATAAAATCCATGATGTCTCACGTATTCACGTATGTTTCGATTCAGTTTGTTGCAATATTTTTATATCTTGGAAACAGAGGATTAACGGTATGTTTCTTGAATGTTTTATATGAATGTTTAATATTCCTTTTAAAATTGCAAAACAAATGGTTTCGTGTGAAATGCGGAACCTTTTTATTGCCATTATTAATGCAGTTTCTTCTGATTAAAGAAAAGTATAAAATAAGTTTCTTCTACGTATTAGTAGAATTAAGCAGCAATAGTTGTATAACATGAAAGTGGATGTTTCACCGATGAAAGATATCAGAAACCTTGCAACATACATATTTTCAACACACTCTGGAATAAAAAAAGATAAAATATCTCATTTTTAAAAATGGTAAACTGCAGTATATATAGAGGATATTTGTTGTTTTGGAGTGAATAACATATTTTATTTCATCGAGAAGTGAGAAAACTTTATATTTTCACGAATGCGAAGCATGAGTGGAAATTTAAAGTTTTCTAACTTCGAGATGAAATAAAATATGTTATTTATGACAAAATAACAAATTTTCTTTTTATTTTATGATTTTACAAACAATTATTAAGCAATTTCAGTAACTAAACCGTTTTACTTCAACTTCAACTTCAACTTCTTTATTTCACTTAGGTTCACATATATGAACAGCATAAGCAACATGTTACAAAATACATTTACATATGAATGGCGACAAGTCATCACATTGGAAAAACAAAAACATGTATACATCAGAAAACGACTAAGTATACTACTTACACATTGCAGTTATTAATAATAATAATTAATAATAATAATAATAATAATAGTAATAATAATAATAATAATAATAATAATAATAACGATAATACTAATACTAATATATTTGAAAACAATGGTATAGGTGGTGGCTGACATGATATGATATTCCTGTCTATATATACTAATCTAACATGTTAAAGTAATTATCCAATATATATGTTATGTATGAACATATACATATTATTATTTTCAGATTGTAACAGAAACTCTACATCAGCTAAATATGTATTCAATAACGTAATATTTATTGAGCCGAAATAATTCAGTACTCTTTAAAAGTAAATAATAGTTAAATAGATTTATCGACCAGTGGGCGTAACTCAGTGTCCGCAAATCCCGTGCAGCGCGCTTTTCGTGGTATCTAATTTGAAAGGATTCATTATGTATCTTCGGACTATTTACAAACCTGGCTAAACGCCCTGTTCACGATGACGTAACGAAACGTTACATGTCGTCACTTTTTTTGAAACCGTTAACGTCATAGAAAGAAAGTAATTAAATAAACAGTGGATTTAATTAACAGTATAACAGTAGGAATATCTTGTGAGTCGTGTTACTGTGCATTTGTGTTGGTTGTACATTAAAAAAGAAGTCCCGGCAGCTACTGTGGAATAAAACTCTATATTCCACAGTGTGGAATAACACTTTTATTTCTCTGATAAAATACAGTACTTCATTGCTTATCATATATACATGCCATTTATGTACATGACTCCATCGTTTTCCAGTTTTTTCTTATTTACAAATATTGCTTGCTTCCAGACACTTAGAGAGAAGAATCTTCTGTCATATGTTATGAATTAAGAAGTGTAGCGGGACATTAATACAACTTATTATTATAGCACTTAACTTTGTTTAAGAGAAGCAAAAACAATAATAATAGACTTAATAGTGTCTACTAGTAACGCGTTTTGTAGATTTGACTATATATTAAATAACTTATGTATCCGACTGCTTGGAGGCTGCGATGTCTTTTCTGTCATTGTGTTAGACGGAATATCCATCATTTTTCTTTTAATGTCTGTAAGGTATATGGCTTTACTGAGTTTAGGCAATTGTATACTTGTATTTTTGTCTGTCTGACCATATATGACAATTTTACGTTTTTGTTTTCAGAGGACAAATATGATAACTGGCAAAGAACTCGTAAAATTTCTTATCATATTCATGATAGTCGACAAGTACTATATATATGGGCAACACTGCAAATGTCAGATGAAAACGAAGGAAATCAAACGTGTTTACCAAAACTATTGTGAATCGCTCGTAGATCAAACACTATCGGCTTCTAATCGGGTGGATGGCAGCGATGGGTTTTGTTGCTGTGAGTTATCATGGATGTACCAGGTAAATTTTGTTTAAATTTAAAGAAACTTACCCATCAAATAACGCCAAATAACGGCAAAATTACACTTCAAAACCGTTTATCAAAACGCTTTTCAGGTGTTCATGATATATAATCATGTATATGTGCCGATTATAATTATAGGTTCTTAACATGCTTAAAATGAATTATTAGTTTTTAACTCCAGCTTTGCGGTTTGGAATGTCTGGTTAACGCCATTTATGGTGTGTCTATAGATTATGGATTCTCAAAGCATGTACGTCATATATATATACATACGTGCTCGTCAGTAGGTTTAGCAGAACAGAACAGAACAGAACAGATATTTTATTTAGACTTGTACAAAGTACATCGTCATTCAGACCATATATACAATATATGAATATAACAAAGTCACGTAAACAGAGTATATAAATCAACTGTCAGTATAGTTTACATCATCATAGTTAGAGGATGAACAATATTATATTTATACTAAGCATTCAAAATAGAAAGTCTAACATTTAAAGCACATTTTATATACCTCGCTAAATTTAGTAATATATCATTGTTTGAAGTTTTCATCAATTCTATATATTTGAACATAGATGGCCTTAGGTGGTAATATCTTTTAATATTTTTTTTTCTTAGTTCATTGTAACATTGATACACACATATAAAATGGTATTCGTCTTCCAGATCTTGTGAGTTACAACATAAACAATATCTTTCATTTCTCGGTATGCGATTTCTTTAGCAACGGTGTACATGTTGTAAAATTTGGTTGTTGTTGTGTTGGTGGGATAGCTAATTTAAGCTCCGAAAAACTGCATCGTTTTTGTTTATGAGGAAGAACCGAAATCTCCTTCGATGCATTTAACAACCAGAGGCATATACACTATACCAGGCCGTAGGTGATCTCGATTCCGTTGTATCATTCTCCTCTCTTGTTGGTGGCTTAAGAAAATTGATTTGTTTGATTTGATAGATTGACTGATAGATAGATGGACAGACAGACAGACAGACAGACAGACATATTGATTGATTCGTTCGTTCTTCGTTTATTCAGTCTAAACATTTTTCGTCTTATGTATTTTAAAATAATATTTACAGTTATATTGTTTACTATTTTCAGGAAATTGGTACGGGTGTTTATTCGATGAAAAACACGATTGACTGTAAAGTGATAAAATGTCCTGGTTCCATGGAAAGATGGCATGAAAAAACAAAAAGGCTCACAACAAGATTTACATCAAGGAAACGTTAATTCATAAAGTTACATTAAATTATTTAACCTAAATTTCCCGCTCAAAACGAGACAACGTACAATATCCATTGTATTGTGCGTTTGTGACGTGAAATGGCATTATACACGTACCTTTACGTTTCGAAATTTTTTCCATCATGACACTGTCACCGTGCTTTCAACAGTATTATGTCGATTTTACATGATTTTATATATATATATGCAGTCGTTTCATATTTAGATACATTCGTTTTACTGAGTTTCGTTATACAGTATATACATCTTAATCATTGCGTTTACATTTCACTTGAATTATTTAATATATTATACAAAATCCGTATTTAAAGTGGTATATTCTGTCAACAAACAGTATTTTCTCGCTTAGAATCAGTGTTAATAATTAGCTGAAACTTTCAAATCAATTTGTCTTTGCATATTTCTTATTGTTTATTATATATTGCACCAACCATATATTTAATGCTAAAATAGAATACCAAAGAATCAGTAAACACATAAAATTGTATTTAATTTCATGCAAGTAGAATCAAATGATATGTGTATTTGCATCTTTTTTTATTTGATTTTAAAAGAAAGCGGCCAATTTTAGTATATTCACATGCTATGGTCATGCTATTGAATCAACTAGTCTAATATCTGTTGTGAACATTGATTGTTTTTGTCAGGTAAATTACTGTACATACTATGATATCAAAAGTTATTGGTCTTATACTTTTGTACAGACAAGCTTCTATTTTATTTTAATACAATACATTCCCGTGTTTATCACGTATTCAGTGCCATTTTGACTATTCATTAAGGATCATGGTACCCAAATGTGACTAAGGGTTTAAAAAAGAAATTACAAGTTTCTAAAAGTAATTTGATAAGATTTATTAATAACACGGGACAAAGGGAAAGAATAAATAAAAGTGTTCCTTCCAATATAGGTATTTAAATGTTGGACAAAAAACTAAGATAAAAAAAAATCGTTTACGTACGGTTTTTATTGAGAATTGTCCATCCTATGAAAAATACATTTGTTTTAGTAAACGAGATCAATAGTTACAGCACTAGATAAAACAATTTTATTTCAGTGTTGTCCTTTGCTATGGACTTGGAAATTTAAAGGGACACACGGAAATCTTGAAGTGTTTGAAATGGGTGTCTCAATTGATACATGCAGTATCATTTTTACTTTTACCCTGGTGACATTTAAATAAATCAAATTTTAAGTATTCTCTATTTCGTCTTATTATACTATAAGTTTTGATATATTATTGGTGCAATAATATCAAAAAATAATAATATGCAAACACAAATTGCTTAATACCTTTCTTATAATTAATATTAATGATTGAACAAATGCAAGTTATGCAGAAAAACTAGCGGGACGCCGTGTGCTTTTAAAAAATGAAGATTGCCGTCTGTCCCTTTAACATTATATTATAGTCTTATTTTACACTGGAACAATATTTTTTGTTTATTTTTATGTTATTATTTGTCAGGTATTTTTATAAATTATTATTATGTGACATATATAAGGATCCCAACGGGAATTGCTGGCTTTAAGTGCCATTCTTAGGAAAATAAACATTTTATTATCTTTTTTTGGCCACTGACCGTTCCAAGGCGGTAGCCCTTTTTTGTTTGTGATGTCGTATTTTGCCTTTTATTAATGTTTAAAATTCTTTGTTTCTGTGTGTGTTTGTGGTTGACTGTCGTCATTGAATGCTACTTTCCTGTTCGAATTTTACATATAGTTTTGCTTTGTGGGTGTGTAATAAAACTATGCTGTATTTATCGTATTACACCAGTGTCATAAATGTGCAAACGAAGGTCGAATAATCGTTTGTTTGCCGGGGTATAATACAACCATTGCAAACACACCGTCACATGCAGAGAGGTAGGACCCCACTCATTCATATTCATTTTGTCATTTTTTGTTCATGCTCATTAAAGGTCTTCATCATGACCCATGCATTGTGTCTGGTGCCATCTCGCTCACTTCACTAAGAACAGAGGCAGCAAAACAATAAACGTGGCTAATGGAATATCTACAATAGAATTTGCAGCAACTCTGCAGTTCAGGGTGAGAAGGTCCTAGGCCCATTCTCAATATTGTATCTCGATGTACATGGAGGATGAGCCTGGCATGTTAATGCCTGTACGGCGCCATATAACTTTTCATGTGTTGGTGCGCCTTAAAACCCAATTCAATTCATCGTTTGGTCTTTTTATTACTCAGTTCGATATACATAGGAATTGCCTCGTCGATTTCAGTAACTTTTAATATAACGGATTACGGATATCGACGAGGTCGTTCCGTTATTCGGTGTCGTACGGAAAAAAACAGTAAGCATATGATGTCATCATACAAATACAAGACGCCATCATGCAACAACGTTATATATTAGGCAGCTACAATACTAACTGATCCTTATGAGGCATTTTTTTAGTTATATATGATAAATAGAACCTCACATTCGTGCCTATTTAATACTGAATTTATTAAATTCGTTGAATAAATTGATATGATATTTGGCACAGATTATTTTATCCAACTTGTTTAATAAATTTAATATTAAACAAGTACTCATCTTATGTCGTCTATTTCTATACTCATTATATTTAAAAACGCAACATTTTCGATTTTCGATTTTTTTTTTATCCTGTCTGTTTTTGTTCAAATCAAAACTGTATTTTATGTTAGTACACAAGTCCCTTTGTCCAAAAGATTAACATATGGCGATAAAGAGTTGCACAAGATGTTCTCTACTTCTTTCAATTAAAACACAATTAACTTGAACATAGCATTATTCTCTAGAAACTCAAAACATACCAAGTGTTGCGTTTTCAAATGTACTGAGAGTATTTTGTTATGTTTCAAATGTTTCTATGTTATGTTTTTTAATAGGTCAGCGTATTTCTGACAAACTTTCAAATGTAAATAATGTATATACACACAACTGTGATATAGTTTTGATTTTGATATGTGCAGCATTGTATGTGATATTATCTTGAAAATATTTGCTTAAAACTGTGATTGTTGTAATTATGTGTTCATAATGTATTTTTTAGCTTGAAATTAAGAATAATACTGAAGATCAATATGACATGTATGATGCTTGATATTACTCCAACATGCCTCGGTCCCTTTAAAGCGCGCACACTTCAGTTTAGGGCGCACACTTCAGTTTAGGGCGCACACTTCAGTTAAATGAATGAATGTTGTTTAACGGCTCATCAACACAGTATAGGTTATTTAGAGCCGCCCCAGAGAAGGGGGAAGGATACATAGGAATCCGGGAACCTGCCCTACTCTTATTATCGAATAGATTCCTATCGTTCTTTAACGTGCTCGGGGGATAGACCGATACACGGGACCGCCCGGTTTACGTCCCCATCCGACGGACGTGGCTATGGGAAAGTGTCTTGCCCAAGAACACACCGACATTTAAAGACTTCTCTCTTAATTGGTTCAGCGCAAACAATACAATTTCATAATTTGACTTTTAATATTACAATATTTAAATAGTGTTTTGTTCGATATTTAAGCAAAATTATGAATTCTACTTAAATTTCAAAATTAAAAAGGAGAACATGTGTCTGAATATTAATAATGCTAATATAATTTGACGCCAAACAAAGGAAAGGGACTAAATAAATAACACCTTATATTGCTTAGTCGGTTAATTTTAGGGTCATTCGTGTTAAAGGGACACGCGGCAGTCTTGATTTGTTAAAAACTCACGGCGTCCTGTTAGTTTTTCTCTTAACTTGCATTTGTTCAATCATTTATATTAATTATTAGAATAGTTTAAGGCAAATTGTTTTTACATATTACTAACTTTTTATTATAGTGCACCAATAATATATTTAAAAACTTGGTACAATAGTGAAGAAAATTGAATATCTCAATTTTTATTTAATTATATGCAAGCAGTTTTAAAGTCAAAATGACGCAGGATAAGTAAATCGAGGAGGACATTTTAATATCTGAATAAAACTCAAGATTGCCATGTGTCCCTTTAAACAAATACATGTTGATCAGCCCCAAACTATCTGGAGGAAATTGATAATGCATGGAAGGTATGTGTATATTTGACAGCATTTACATGAACAAGTTTGATAATAATACATCAGTTATACATCATTAGAACTGGGATAAATACAAATACATTAGTTCTGAAATCTCGGTTGAGAATAAATATTTTCCAGCAATAATACGTTTTGATATTGTTGTCCCTATTGATTCATTGATGCAATGGGCAGCAAAAAATTAGAAAATCTGAAATAACTGATTATCATATTATGCTACAAATTTTTCAGAGTGTCTTAATGAAAAACACTTTCAAGTGAATAAGAACTTTGGCAGAAACAAGCGCCCCAAACAGTAGTTCTAATACACTTACATAGGTTATAAAATATAAAATTATAGTAGTATACTTATAATCCGTGAAAATCAAATATGCGAAAACAATAGCAACATGTGGTAATCTACATGTTTTACAAACATTATAGTTTCGCTCTTATTTCAAAAGGAGATAATTTCACAAATGGTAAACTTTGGTTCCCTATATCTTTAGAATGGCAAGGAAATTGTCCATTGTTTTATCGGTTTTTATAACTTGATCCCATAACAGTTATTTTGTAATGTTTAATCTTGCTCTTTACCTTATTTGTATTTCTAAATGTGAAATAGTATGTTTTAACTAAATGGGAGATAACTTTAATACTGACATTGAAATACAAAAAGTAAGTAGTAAGTGAAAAAGAAGACCAACCTATGTCATGTCGATGATTTAAAATACTTCACAATATAAAATAACATTACATTTATTTAAGCTAGATGTGCACAAGGGCTTGCTAAACATTGTTTTTTCGTTATATAATACCACACGTTAAACATGCAGTTTTTTTTTGCTACCAATCACTCGACTTCGATTGGAATTTAGTTTCATTTGAGACTACTTCATCATAAGATGGCGGAGGCAGCGTCGATGATGGTGGATAATATACGCCACTACCAGGTGGCACTGATGGTTGTGGATAATACTCAGAATTCGGTGGCATCGGCGGAAGTGGCGGTAAAACACTTTCATATTGTGAACCAGGTTCCAATAAGCCTGTTTGTGGAGTAGCGTGATCCTGCGATGATACAGGGAGTTGGTCCAGCTCCAAGTTGTCCAGTGACTCCTGTCGTTCCATCGCAACACCACCCCCAGTGTTCGTATAAGTGGGGTCCTGAAATAAAGATACAGAACCTCGTCCGTTTTTGCGAATTCAATGTTATGTTTATAACGAGCGGAAAGAAAGAGTTCGACAAACTAATAAAATAGTATTACTATTTTTCTTTTATTTAATAAGCGTGATTTTTTTTTTAAGAAATCGTTTATCCCAGAATTTAGATGTTACTAACGTCCTGTGGTAACTCATCTTTATATGTACGTATATATGGGGTGCCGTTTTTACTTTTTAATACCATTTTGCGATATCACGTATCCGAATATGTGATATCACCTATTCGTTTTGAAAGCGTGATATCACATATTCATTTTAAACGCGTTATATCACGTGTTCGAATAGGTGATATCACATATTCGAATAGGTGATATCATGTATTCAAATACCTGATATCATGTATACAAAATTAGTATGATATCGAATACGTGATATCACATATTCGAATATGATTTCATGTATTTGAATACGTGATATCACCTATTCAATCCTGAATAAGTGAAATCACGTATTCGAATATGTGATATAACCTATTCGAATAGCTGATATTACAAAATGGTGTATCACCTATTCGAATAGCTGCTATCACAAAAAAGTATTAACAATTAAAACGGCATCCCATACACGATTGAAATTATATAGCCCTGCCCATGTGTAAACGTTTAATTTTATTAAATTGAGAATAAAGGTTTCCAGTCCCGGCATAAAATATACCCCATGCAAGATACGGCCCACAAACATACAGGTCTCACTACACACTTAGCTCCCTTGCATGTGACTGTAGATGATTCTAAAAAGTAGGGGTGTGTTCTTCGGTTTGAGATATTTTAATAATTGCCATGGATATTTTCTTTTCTTGTTGCAGGTGAGAAAACAATAGTGTGAGATTGGATGAACAGCGATTAGCGATTAGATGACACTGACCGCAAAATGTGACACATTTGTGGGTGCTCAAAATGCGTATGAATTTGAAATTGTTTAGTGAAAGCCGAAAAAAGTACCTTGACTGCCACCACTCACATTAAAAAAAACCAAAGTGGGCTATGTACCAGATTTTGTGGGATTTTATGAGCAGCAGTAACAGTATTTTCCCAAAAAACTACTTTTAGACTATTCAGAATGGAAAATTGGACTTTACTGCCTATGGCCAACACAGTAAAATCGAAGTGTGTTGTGAGACCTACAGGATTCGTTAATCTATTATGAGATTACTTAACACTGGCCGATGTGTTGTTTTTTTTCTTCTTTTTTTCTATTCCTAACAATGTTATTGTTGTGTTCTACATATATACATGCATCTAGTGAATATATTATCATGTTATTATTTTGTTTTTCTAAATGTACAATCTGGTAAGTACTAAGAAATATTATATAAAACCATGTAATATATGAAAGTATATTTATCATTAGATTCTAGCATGTAGCTAGTACGGTTACAACTAATGATTGGATTTGTGACATAACAGTCCTTTATATCTTAACATGTCATTGTTAAGCTGTTTCTGCATAATAACTATTATAATATTCAATGTAAGATTTAAAAGCACTACTGACTCTTACATGGCCGATATGATCTGTCATCAGATTTTTGTATGTTCAGTATTTTGTTTCAATTCCAATTATATATAAGTAGTTGAGCAATTACAACAATATGTTATAAAGATTTATTTAATGAGAACTCATTTGAAACTAATCAATGATCCATGTTAAACGTATTCCATTAGTAATATCATTTATCCATATATTCTGGCATGGGAGATAAACACTAGCGGATCCAGGGGGGGGCGCGCGCCCCCCCTAAAAATTCCGGATCATACATGTATGTCCATGTTACTGTAGATATAATATCAAACAATTTCGATGCACGTCCTCAGTATTAAAAAATTTCTCGCTCGCTTCGCTCGCTCTACGCATAATGACCAATGAGTGGTTTAATTAACACATTGTTAAATCCTTTTATTTGAAAACGGACTTTTTTTATTCATACATGTCCATGTTACTGTAGATAAAATATCAAACAATTTCGATGCACGCCCTCAGTATTATTTTTTTTCGATCGCTTCGCTCGCTTGACGCAGTATGGCTAATGAGTGGTTTAATTAACAAATTGTTAAAACCTTTTATTTTAAAACGGACTTTTTTATTCATACATGTATGTTCATGTTACTGTAGATAAAATATCAAACAATTTCGATGCACGCCCTCAGTATAAAAAAATTTCTCGCTCGCTTCGCTCGCTCTACGCATAATGACTAATGAGTGGTTTAATTAACACATTGTTAAATCCTTTTATTTGAAGACGGATTTTTTTTGTTATTCATACATGTATGTCCATGTTACTGTAGATAAAATATCAAACATTTCGATGCACGCCCTCAGTATTTTTTTTTTTCGCTCGCTTCGCTCGCTCGACGCATAATGGCTAATGAGTGGTTTAATTAACACATTGTTAAATCCTTTTATTTGAAAACGGACTTTTTTTATTCATACATGTATGTCCATGTTACTGTAGATAAAATATCAAACAATTTCGATGCACGCCCTCAGTATAACAATTTTTTTTCGCTCGCTTCGCTCGCTCGACGCATAATGGCTAATGAGTGGTTTAATTAACACATTGATAATTCCTTTTATTTTTAAACGGACTTTTTTACCCTATCAATGCACTACCGCAACCGTTTTATGAGGCTAGAAACGGACCCGAAAATTTACCAAAATCTTACGCCCCCCCTAAGCTGAAATCCTGGATCCGCCCCTGATAAAGGCATACCGGAAGTAAATCACTGTGGTATTCATGCCTGGTGTAGTTCTGGCATGGGAGATAAAGGCATACCGGAAGTAAATCACTGTGGTATTCATGCCTGGTGTAGTCGAAAGGAGTTCCCAAATATATAATCCCTAACTTTTTTTGTGATAAAAGGCATTTTTGAGTATTTAAGGCCTGTTTTTCTTGCTGAAATGACTTTATTGACTTGTTTGTGATAGCTAAAAACCATTTGCATGGTTGTATGATGATTTTATTTGTCAACTTGACAGTTTTGAAAGTGAAAGTAGAACACATTTAAGAGGTGCCGAATGAACGCAGTTTGTTCACGGTATCAACAAAGATCAGAATTTTATTTTTTTATATGCCACATGACCCCTACTATTCTCAGCAGTTTTCTAGAGAGGCAGGTCTCATGACTAAGAACATGTAAGTGAATCTTAGTTTGAACTTCATTTTGAAAAATGGATAACTAAAAAGCTTGCTCAATATTGCATTGGACTCAATGGGATTTGATTTACTTCTGGTACACCTAAAGCGAGATATTATAGTGCCCCGTATACAGGGGAGATAACATGAATAGCATTAATATTTAGCTTTACAACAGTTATCTGTTACAATTTTAGAAGCATGTCATGTGGATTTGCTTTTTATGTTTTATAAAGTGACATTATAAAAGGGAAAAATAATAGTGTGCACTAATGGAGTAAATGGACAACTTATATACAAAGTGGCAATCTTAATATACATAAAAAATAACAGATGTTGGATTCATCAAGTCCAAATTAAGATATTTTTTGAAATCAGGTCCACCATGTTTTATTTTTTGTGTGATTTTATTTTATTTTTTTATAATAAAATCATGTATTTTTCCCATTGCTTTTCAAAAACGTATTGTTTCAAATTCTTGCAGGCTATACATTTCTCAACTTTAAACAGTATTTATATATAGATTTTAAAAACTGTTAAAGTAGGATTAGTGTTTTTAATTTTTGATTGAATATAAATTCGATGTGTTTTATGGCATTACGTCCACTTGCCGATGTGTTTTATGTGATTACTTAACACTGGCCGATGTGTTTTATGTGACTATTTACAATGTGTTTTATGCGATTACTTAACACTGGCCAATGTCTTTTATGTGATTACTTAACACTGACCGATGTGTTTTATGAGATTACTTAACCTGGCCGATGTGTTTTGTGAGATTACTTCCACTGGCCGATGTGTTTTATGTGATTACTTACACTAGCCGATGTGTTTTATAAAATTACTTAACACTGGTCGATGTGTTTTATGAGATTACTTAACACTGGCCGATGTGTTTTATGAGATAACTTAACACTGGCCGATGTGTTCTATGAGATTACTTAACACTGGTCGATGTGTTTTATGAGATTAATTACATTGGCCGATGTGTTTTATGAGATAACTTAACACTGGGCGATGTGTTTTATGATATTACTTACCCTGGCCGATGTGTTTTATGAAATTACTTACATTGGCCGATGTGTTTTATGAGATAACTTAACACTGGCCGTTGTTTTTATATGATACTAATTACACTGGCGGATGTGTTTTATGAGATTACTTACCCTGGCTGATGTGTTTTATGAGATAACTTAACACTGGCCGATGTGTTCTATGAGATTACTTAACACTGGTCGATGTGTTTTATGAGATTAATTACATTGGCCGATGTGTTTTATGAGATTAATTACATTGGCCGATGTGTTTTATGAGAATATCTAACACTGGCCGATATGTTTTATGAGATTACTTACACTTGTCGATGTGTTTTATGAGATTACTTACATTGGCCGATGTGTTTTATGAGATAACTTAACACTGGCCGGTGTTTTTATATGATACTAATTACACTGGTGGATGTGTTTTATCAGATTACTTACCCTGGCTGATGTGTTTTATAAGATTACTTAACTCTGGCCGATATATTTTTTATGATATTACTTGCACTGGCCGATGTATTTTATGAGAATACTTAAGACTAGCCGATGTGTTTTATGAGATAACTTAACACTCTCCGACGTGTTTGATGAGATTACTTAAGACTGGCCGAATTGTTTTATGGGATTACTTACACTAGCCAATGTGTTGTATGAGATTACTTAACACTGGCCGATGTGTTTCATGATATTACTTACCCTGGCCTATGTGTTTATTGAGTTTACTTACACTGGCAGATCTGTAATATAATATTACTCAACACTAACCGGTATGTTTTATGAGATTACTTACACTAGCCGATGTGTTTTATGAGATTACTTACACTGGCCATTGTGTTTTATGACATTACTTACACTGGCCGACGTGTTTATGGCAATATTTACACTGACCGATGTGTTTTATGAGATTACTTACACTTGTCGGTGTGTTTTTATGAGATTATTTAACACTAGCCAATATATGTTATGAGATTACTTACACTGGCCGACGTGTTTATGGCATTATTTACACTGACCGATGTGTTTTATGAGATAACGTACACTGGCCATTGTGTTTTTATGAGATTATTTAACACTAGCCGATGTATGTTATGAGATTACTTACACTGGTCGATGTGTTTTATGAGATTACTTAACACTGGCCGATGCTTTTATATTATATTACTTAACAATGGCAGATATGTTTTATGTTACATTACTTACATTGGCCGATGTGTTTTATTAAATTACTTACACTGGCCGATGTGTTTCATGATATTACTTACCCTGGCCGATGTGTTTCATGAGATTACTTAACACTGGCCGATGTGTTTTATAAGATTACCTAACACAAGCCGATTTGTTTTATGATATTACTTACACTGCCAGATGTGTTTAATGAGTTTACTTAACACTGGCCGATGTATTTATATATTACTTACACTGGCCGATGTGATTTATGAAATTATTTACATTGGTCGATGTGTTTATCAGATTACTTACACTGGCCGATGTGTTTTATGGCATTACTTACACTGGTCGACGTGTTTTACGACATTACCTACACTGGTCGATGTGTTTTATGTGATTACTTACACTGGTCGATGTGTTTTACGGCATTACTTACACTGGTTGATGTGTTTCATGAGATTACTAACACTAGCCAATGTGTTTCATGATATTACTTACCCTGACCGATGTGTTTTATGAGATTACTTACACTAGCCGATGTGTTTCATGATATTAATTACCCTGGCCG
This sequence comes from Cyrtodaria siliqua, assembly GCA_037043455.1. NCBI lineage: Eukaryota > Metazoa > Mollusca > Bivalvia > Adapedonta > Hiatellidae > Cyrtodaria > Cyrtodaria siliqua. The sequence continues at coordinate 177,889 of JAWPHD010003545.1, read as the reverse complement.
ATGTGTTTTATGAGATTATTTAACACTGGCCGATGTGTTTTATGAGAACTTAAAACTGGCCGATGTTTTTATATTATATTACTAACACTGGCCGATGTGTTTTATGAGATTACTCTACACTGGCCGATGTGTTTTATGATATTATTTATCCTAGCCGATGTGTTTTATGAAATTACTTACACTGGTCGATGTGTTTTATGACAATACCTAACACTGGCCGATGTGTTCTATGAGATTACTTACACTGGTCGATGTGTTTTATGAGATTACTTACATTGGCCGATGTGTTTTATGAGATTACTTACACTGGTCGATATGTTTTATGAGATTACTTACAATGGCCGATGTGTTTTATGAGATAACTTAACACTGGCCGGTGTTTTTATATGATACTAATTACACTGGTGGATGTGTTTTATCAGATTACTTACCCTGGCTGATGTGTTTTATAAGATTACTTAACACTGGCCGATATATTTTTTATGATATTACTTGCACTGGCCGATGTATTTTATGAGAATACTTAAGACTAGCCGATGTGTTTTATGAGATTACTTAACACTCTCCGACGTGTTTGATGAGATTACTTAAGACTGGCCGAATTGTTTTATGAGATTACTTACACTAGCCAATGTGTTGTATGAGATTACTTAACACTGGCCGATGTGTTTCATGATATTACTTACCCTGGCCTATGTGTTTATTGAGATTACTTACACTGGCAGATCTGTTTTATGATATTACTCAACACTAACCGGTATGTTTTATGAGATTACTTACACTAGCCGATGTGTTTTATGAGATTACTTACACTGCCAGATGTATTTTATGAGATTACTTAACACTGGCCGATGTGTTTTATGAGATTACTTACACTGGCCGACGTGTTTATGACAATATTTACACTGACCGATGTGTTTTATGAGATTACTTACACTTGTCGGTGTGTTTTTATGAGATTATTTAACACTAGCCAATATATGTTATGAGATTACTTACACTGGCCGACGTGTTTATGGCATTATTTACACTGACCGATGTGTTTTATGAGATAACGTACACTGGCCATTGTGTTTTTATGAGATTATTTAACACTAGCCGATGTATGTTATGAGATTACTTACACTGGTCGATGTGTTTTATGAGATTACTTAACACTGGCCTATGTTTTTATATTATATTACTTAACAATGGCAGATATGTTTTATGTTACATTACTTACACTGGCCGATGTGTTTTATGAAATTACTTACACTGGCCGATGTGTTTCATGATATTACTTACCCTGGCCGATGTGTTTCATGAGATTACTTAACACTGGCCGATGTGTTTTATAAGATTACCTAACACTGGCCGATTTGTTTTATGATATTACTTACACTGCCAGATGTGTTTTATGAGTTTACTTAACACTGGCCGATGTATTTATATTATATTACTTACACTGGCCGATGTGATTTATGAAATTATTTACATTGGTCGATGTGTTTATCAGATAACTTACACTGGCCGATGTGTTTTATGAGAATATTTACACTGGTCGATGTGTTTTATGGCATTACTTACACTGGTCGATGTGTTTTATGACATTACCTACACTGGTCGATGTGTTTTATGAGATTACTTACACTGGTCGATGTGTTTTACGGCATAACTTACACTGGTTGATGTGTTTTATGAGATTACTAACACTAGCCAATGTGTTTCGTGATATTACTTACCATGACCGATGTGTTTTATGAGATTACTTACACTAGCCGATGTGTTTCATGATATTAATTACCCTGGCCGATGTGTTTTATGAGATTATTTAACACTGGCCGATGTGTTTTTATGAGATAACTTAAAACTGGCCGATGTTTTTATATTATATTACTTACACTGGCCGATGTGTTTTATTAGATTACTCTACACTGGCCGATGTGTTATATGATATTATTTATCCTAGCCGATGTGTTTTATGAAATTACTTACACTGGTCGATGTGTTTTATGACAATACCTAACACTGGCCGAGGTGTTCTATGAGATTACTTACACTGGTCGATGTGTTTTATGAGATTACTTACATTGGCCGATGTGTTTTATGAGATTACTTACACTGGCCGATGTGTTTTATGAGATAACTTACATTGGCCGATGTGTTTTATGAGATTACTTACACTGGCCGATGTGTTTTATGAGATAACTTAACACTGGCCGATGTGTTCTATGAGATTACTTAACACTGGTCGATGTGTTTTATGAGATTAATTACATTGGCCGATGTGTTTTATGAGATTACTTACATTGGCCGATGTGTTTTATGAGATAACTTAACACTGGGCGATGTGTTTTCATGATATTACTTACCCTGGCCGATGTGTTTTATGAAATTTCTTACATTGGCCGATGTGTTTTATGAGATAACTTAACACTGGCCGATGTTTTTATATGATACTAATTACACTGGCGGATGTGTTTTATGAGATTACTTACCCTGGCTGATGTGTTTTATGAGATAACTTAACACTGGCCGATGTGTTCTATGAGATTACTTAACACTGGTCGATATGTTTTATGAGATAACTTACATTGGCCGATGTGTTTCATGAGATTACTTACATTGGCCGATGTGTTTTATGAGAATATCTAACACTGGCCGATGTGTTTTATGAGATTACTTACACTGGTCGATGTGTTTTATGAGATTACTTACATTGACCGATGTGTTTTATGAGATAACTTAACACTGGCCGATGTTTTTATATGATACTAATTACACTGGCGGATGTGTTTTATCAGATTACTTACCCTGGCTGATGTGTTTTATAAGATAACTTAACAATGGCCGATATATTTTTTATGATATTACTTGCACTGGCCGATGTATTTTATGAGAATACTTAAGACTAGCCGATGTGTTTTATGAGATTACTTAAGACTGGCCGAATTGTTTTATGAGATTACTTACACTAGCCAATGTGTTGTATGAGATTACTTAACACTGGCCTATGTGTTTCATGATATTACTTACCCTGGCCTATGTGTTTATTGAGATTTCTTACACTGGCATATCTGTTTTATGATATTACTCAACACTAACCGGTATGTTTTATGAGATTACTTACACTGGTCGATGTGTTTTATGGCATTACTTACACTGGTCGATGTGTTTTATGACATTACCGACATTGGTCGATGTGTTTTAAGAGATTATTTATATTGGCCGATGTGTTTTACAGCATTACTTACACTAGCCGATGTGTTTTATGAGATTACATACACTGGTCGATGTTTTATGGCATTACATACACTCGTCGATGTGTTTTATGAGATTACTTACACTGGTCGATGTGTTTTGTGGCATTACTTACACTGGCCGATGCGTTTTATGAGATTACTTACCCTGGCTGATGTGTTTTATGAGATTACTTAACACTGGCCGATATATTTTTTATGATATTACTTGCACTGGCCGATGTATTTTATGAGAATACTTAAGACTAGCCGATGTATTTTATGAGATTACTTAACACTCTCCGACGTGTTTGCTGAGATTACTTAAGACTATGAGATTACATTCACTAGCCAATGTGTTTTATAAGATTACTTAACACTGGCCGATGTGTTTAATGAAATTACTTACCCTGGCTGATGTATTTTGTGAGATTACGTAACACTGGCGGATGTGTTTTATGAGATTACTTAACACTGGCCGATGTGTTTTATGAGATTACTTAACACTCGCCGATGTTTTTATATTATATTACTTACACTGGCCGATGTGATTTATGAAATTACTTACATTGGTCGATGTGTTTTATGAGATTACTTACACTGGCCCATATGTTTTATGAGATTACTTAACACTGACCTAAGTGTGTTATGAGATACTTAACACTGGCCTAAGTGTATTATGAGATACTTAACACTGGCCGATGTATTATGTGTTTTATGATTACTTACACTGGCCAATGAGGTTTATGAGATTACTTATATTAACACTGGTCGATTTGTTTTATGAGATTACTTACGCTGGCCGATGCGTCCGAACTGTTGAAAAAGTTCCTCAATATTGGAAAGTTGCGGATCGACCCATGTCTGCTCTTCATGCGTTTATACACAATTTGAAGGAAATAATAACCTACGGCAATCGCTATTATAATGCCAACGTATTCAGCTATATCTTTTAAAATATTCAAAATATTAAATACACTGTCCCCGGCATCGCATATTTCATTTTCTCCTCCCCCGCACGAGTTGAGGCCGTCAACACAGTGCAGCTCCAAGTCGATACAGCGGCCATTGGAACACGTGACTAAGCTGTCATCTCCACTTCCGGTTTGTGCGCAGGTCCCTGGAGGACGAAATAACATGACATAGAACACATATGTACACTCAAGAGATATGAAAACGCAACACGGGAATTTCCGCTATATATTGTATGTACAATATGCTGCTTTTAATCGAATGGCACATGGCTAAGTAAGACCTTTCCTTTTGAAAAAAATACTAAAACAACAAATAATACAGCAAATAGTATTCCTTCAAAGTTTCATTATTGACAGAGTACGCGTTTGGCTCAAGCATGTGAGCAAACTTAGGATGGAAAATTTTAGAAACTATTTACGTTGAATACAGTACTGAACTAGCTCGGTTTTTCAAAGGGCAACTTCAACATTTATGAAGTTCTTGTTACATGGTGTAGTGTAATTAAAACGTCTACAACATAACAGTTGTGTCCTTTCTCTAATTAACTGCAACTTTGTTTTTACAAAACATCTTGGGATTTCTTTGGAATATTATGTGCAATTAAGTGTGCAGTATATACAATATATAGCGGAAATTCCCGTGTTGCGTTTTCATATCTCTTGAGTGTATAGTGCAGTATATAGGTTTAATAGACATGCATGTATATGCAAGTCATGTCACTCATATAATAATATATATATATAATAGCGAGCTCCAATGGAATTACAGGAAAGAATCAAGCAAAACTGAATACATCAATATATGAATCCAATAGGCCGATGATCTGAAAAAAAATACTAATGCTATTACAAAAGTAGTCTATTGTCGTGAATATTTATATAGCATAATAAAAAAAATGCAAAGAAAAATATAGATAGAGGTGTAAAAACATCACGAGGTTTTTATTTTCAATGGCAGCTCGAAATACACACAGATAAAAACATTTACATAATGGATCTTTTGGCAAAAAAAGGGGAAAAAATGTGGAAAAAAGAGCAAAGATAAAGTACCAAAACTGCTGATTCTGGAATAGTTCAATAAAAATATTTCTTTAGCTTATCGCTTATTTTCGTTTACCATATTAGGTATACTGATATTTTATACATTTCGTTTTGTTTTTAAAAGGGTCCCCAAAGGTTCGTGAATACCTAAATGTATTTTTAGGGTAAACAAATAACCAAAAATGTTGATTTCTGTAATAAACACATATTTTAAATGCTTATTCATTATTTATTTTATTATTACGAAATGTCAGAATATCCCTAATTTCCTATTTCACACTCTGTGTAATGATAGATTTCATGTAATTAATTAAATAAAATCAATCAAACAATCAATCAATCAATCAATCAATCAATCAATAAAGGAGAGGATTTATGGAGAGGATCTCTATAAACATTTTGCTTTCGTTCCAATCCATTTACCTATTGTATGTAACAATTGTATAATGCGATATCTTTGAAATAAAATATGTTTAAACCAATCAATAAAGGGATACATGTGGGTATTTTGCAAAAAAAAGTAAAAGAAAAAGAAAGAACTACAACTGCTGATTTCTGCAATAATTCAATAAAAACATATTTATATTAGTTGCCGTTATGACAGTGTTTTTGTTTAAATCATTTTATAAGAAGAGAACATTAGATATAAGCCATCATCTTGTGTGCGGTCTTGCAAGTAACATGACAGGTGTGTCCTGTACATGTATGGGTGAGTGTATATTAAAACCTGCTGTGTCTATGTTCTGTACACATATGTAGGTGTGGTCTTTAACATGACAAGTATGGTCTGAATCTGTGTGGGTATGGGTAATTTGAAATCCGCTACTCTGTGTCCTTTACAATGGGTAGGTGTGTACTTACTTGTAACATTACAGTTATGGCTTGTATCTGTATGAGTGAGCTACTTGAAGCCTTCTGATGTTATATGTTCGTATGTACAATATGTGGGTAAGGTCTTACGTGTAACATTACAGGTATGGCCTGTATGTGTATGAGTGTGAGCGACTTGAAGCCTTCTGACTCTATATGTCCGTCTGTACGATATGTGGGTGTATATTTACGTGTATGGTATGGCCTTTATCATTTTGAGTGTGAGTAGCTTAAAGCTTTCTGACACTATGTGAAGGTATGGATTGCATCTATTAAGTGTTGGTGGCTTTAATCTCACTATATCAATGTTCTGTACAATATGTGGTATAACAGGGTAGGTATGGCCTAAATCTGTATGAGTTTGGGCTGCTTGAAGATTTCTGCAGCTATGTTCTGCGCATACATGGGGTACACTTACGTGTAAATTGACATGTATGGCCTACATTAGTATGAGTATTGGCTACTTGAAAGCATTCTGACTCTATGTTCCATACACTACTTGGGTGTAGGCTTACAGGTAAAATGACAGGACTGGCATGTATGGTCTGTATATGTGTATAAGTGTGTGTAACTTGAAGCCCACTCTCTCAGTGTTGTGTCCAATATGGGGTTGTGATCTTACATGTAACATGATATGAAAGGCCTGTATCTGTATGTGTGTGGGCCACTTGAAGCCTTCTGTATTATCTACAAGCATGTTCTTTACAATACGGGGATATATACTTAAGTGCAACACGACTGGAATGGTATATGTATAAGTGTAGGTAGGTTGAAGCCCACTTCCTCTTGGTTCTTTACATTATGTGAATGTATATTAAGTGTAACATAACATGTATGGTCTGTATCGGTTTGTGTGTTACTAGCTTGAAACCCGCTGCCTCTACGTTCTGTACAATACGTGTGTGTGCCCAACTTGAAGCCTTCTACATCTATGTTTTTTATATGTGTTAACATGACATGTATGGCGTGTATCTGTTTGAGTGTGGGCAACTTGAAGCCCACTGCCTCTTTGTTTTGTACACTGTGTGGGTATATGCATATATGTGTTAACTGATAGGTATGGCCTTTATCTGTTTGAGTTAGGGCAACTTGAAGTCCACTGTCACTGTGTTCCTTTGAACAATATGTTGGTATATACTTCTTGTAAAAAGACAGGTATATGGCCAGTATTTGAAGGAGTGTGGGTAACTTGAAGCACACTGCCTCTACGTTCTGTACCTTACGCAGGTATGGGCAACTTGAAGCTTTCTTTATCTTTGTTTCGTGAAATACGTAGGCATTCTTACATGTTAATTCATGTTAACATGACATGTATGGCTGTTTGTGTGACTTGAAGACACTGCTTCTGTGTTCCGTACAATACATAGGGTATATCCGTACATGTAACATGTATCTGTATGGGTGTAGGTACTTTGAGCCACCTTCCTCTATGTTCTGAACACTCTTATGTGTTACATAAGTATGGCATGTATGATATTGTATGGGTGTGGGCAACTTGAAGCCAGCTGTCCTGTGTTCCGTAAATATGTGGGTGAATACCTACATCACAGGTGTATCATAATGCAATATGGAAGAATGACTTGTAATATGCTAAATAGGAGCCTTAACCTAAACAAAAAAGCAAAAAACATTTAATATAATATTGAGGAGCTTAAATCTAAACCAAAAATAAAACATATCCGTGTAAATGGTCTTTGGGTTAAGCCATAATTAAGAATATATTGCTATTTTTAAGCATTTGGATGGCGGTCATTTTCAAATGTAATAAACATAGTAACATGGGTGGGGTGAAGTGGGTGGGGTGAGTGGTTGGGGACATTTATTATATTACAGAGCAGCTTAAATCTAAGCCAAAAATAAAATAAAACACTTCTATGTAAAAAACATCTTGGGTTTAAGCCTTAATTAAGAATATATTGCTATATTTAAGCATTTCGATGGCGGCCATTTTGCAGTGTGCTAAGAATAGTTAACAGGTGGGAGGGGCGACATTTAGTATATTATAGAGGAGCTTACATCTAAGCCAAAGACAAAATAAAACATTTCTGTGTAAATCTACTTTGGGTTCAGCCATTATTGAGAATATATTGCTGTATTGAAGCATTTGGATGGCGGCCATTTTGAAATGTGCTAAAAATAATAAAAAAATGACCTGTGACCTTGGGGACGCTTTTCGATTTTCAAGTTAGACTACCAACTACTATCACAGAAAGTTTGGTGCTTTTGTCCAATCTGTCCACATACGACCATGTTGGTCCCTAGCTAACGGTTTCGAATTCTATAATATACCAGAAAACTAATGTAAACAACAGCTCACGTCTGCTGCGTTCAAAATATAAATGGAGTTCTTCGTGTCAAGGGGAGTAACTTTAGCGAAAATAGTGTTTGGCATTGATGTAAATGTATCTTGACAATAAACGCTCATTTGATAATGTATTGCGTTCCTAAAAAACATATGAAGTTTAAATGGTCAATTTTATGACTTTAAGTCAACTATTATTTAACTGTTTTACATGTTCTCATTTTCTATCTTTTGAAATGATGAGGGACAAGGTAATGTCTCATAACAGGATCACAGCAAATTGAAGTTGATGATAACAGACAACAACGATTTAAAAAAAAAATAGAAGAAAAAAGTTAACAGTAAATAACATCAATTTTACAGATAACAAAGAACAGTATATAAATATTCTCAATAACAGATGAAATACAGATAACTTGAAATTACAGGTACTATTATTTCACAATTATAGAAAGAAAAAATGTAAATAAATTATGTCCAGAAAAGAATATATCTGCTTTCCTTTGATTGTGGTTGTTTATGACTTTACTTTGCATTACGTCGACATTGATCCGTATTCATCAAGCTTCTTAGCTTTATCTAAAGTAAAAAATTATCGTTGTTTTAAACACCATTTTCTGTCGTTTCAAGACATCTTCTTTATATTTTTAATGATGCTCACAGCTAAATAGTTATCTTAAAATAGATGCTATACATAGTGTCGCTGAGAGTTTAATAAGGATACTTGAAAATATGCAAATATCTGAAGTTTTGACTGAAGTAATATGTTCTGTTTAAGTAACTGCCTGTGGTGTATTTAACAGTGGGAAAGCAAGCATGTAAACCAAACCATCCAAACATATAAAACGTAGACTATTCATATGGAAAACAATAGACTGTACTCTTTTTTTGTCAAGGGTTTTATGCATTCGTACTCAACCATTTTCATTTTCCCCAACATAATGCTGAGAAATGAAAGTATTATTATTATTAATTTTGCAAATATTAAAATACTGTCTAAAAACCTACCGCCATTACTTGTGTTAAGACTCAGTATTGCCGTGTGTAACATATCTTGTGTTTTGGTTTTGTTCTTTTTCAATACAGGGACCCCTATCCATTCACCCTGATTGTTCAAGTACACACATCATATTGGGTATCTCGAACATCAATTTTGGTCAATAACTTTTCAATTTCAGGACCATATATTGATTGTGTATGGTTCGGGTAATATCTACAACATCTAAGCAATTACAAGTGACCCTAAACGCTTTATGTTAAACACTATTTTATTCTCAAATATACACAATTATAAAGATTTTAGTCTTTAGACAACAGCTATAAATCAATTTATGTACAATTTAACAAACAATTTGAAAACGTGATTCGAAAAATAGCTTAAACCTCATTCAATTTTTTCCGACAATTGCTTAATTTGTGATGTCATAAACTATTGATAACGCGTCGGTGGGAACCTTACGGAAGCTGGCTACTGGTGTGTAAGTATGCGTCTCATGGTTCGTAGATATTTAACAGGTTAACAGATATATCACGTATTCCAGACGGTTAGCTTAAACGGTGGAGTATCGGAACGGCAGTCCGCAAGTCCCGGGTTCGAGCCTCGACCCGGTTCTCCTGCACATTATTCTAGCACTGTGACTTTTGGCGATTCAGTCTGAACTTGATAAACTCAGATTTTCGTACCACGCGATTCTCTGTCTCTTTGGATATTTGGGGATTAGGTGAATATGTCACCAGGACTTTATTAATATACGCTTGTACCATAACTTTAATGGTTTTCCTTTGTTCTTGTTTATGATATATTTGTCATAAACCTGAAGGTTTGAGCCTCAACCGTGCTATAAATGCCAGTATATTTTAGACGTGCTATAAATTCGGCAGTTATACCATGGTCTCCTCAATTTTACACGCGTGTAGTTGTAATGTTTACACACAACCTGTCATCAAATATGTAAAACACGACTACCCATTATCAAAACAGTACTACTTGACATTGGATTTGCCCAATAATATACACATGATAATTAAAACATGATTCATGATCATGCCGCGTGATAATGCTATTTCTTGATTGGATCGAGCTATTAGTTTTTACTGAAAGCTGCAACGCAAAAACTCCTTGCACATGCGTAATTGGATAAATGTAGTTGGACAAAACAGTTAAAGTATATTTTTCTCATATGCTATTTATATTGCACTCCAGGGCCTGCGGCCCTCGAGAAGCAGTATAAATCGCATATACTCGAACAAATATGCTATAAATATTACATCTATCTACACTCTGCTGTCATGGTTCAAATATCTAACAGGTTACATTTGAACATATAGCACACAGAATCAGACAGAAACTGTGCTCGCGCTATAGGTTAAACCTATTTCATATGTATATATATAATATATAATATAATATATCATTAATAATAATAATAATTATTATTATAATATTATAATAATTAATAATATTATATAATATATAATGTTATTTTCTTGTGTTTGTTTGATAATAATCGTATCATTAGTTGAATTTTGTACTATACCTCTCTTATGGTTATCATTTGTTCCTGCTTATGGTACAATCGTCATAAACATGAAGACCCGTGCAATAACAGCCAGTATATTTAGCCGTGCTCTAAGTGACAGATTTGGCAGTTATCGAACGACTTACACAACGACCTTTTGTAAACAATTTTTTTTTAAATAAAACATAAGAGCTATGGTACAAAACATACAGCACATTTTTCTCACATATGCGATTTATACTGCACCTTGGACCAACGGTGGTGAAACCGTTTGACTTTTTTTTATCGGTTCCACGGCAAAACAAGTGCAAACAAGGGATAGATTGAGGTAGGCTTTTGAATCATAACTTTCTTATATACAACGAGTTGATGTTGTTGTGTTTCAGTTAAAGCTCACATACCCTCCAAAGTGGTTATTTCCTCCGCCAAAAAAGTAACTCGATTCATCCGATACTTTCTGAGATTATCCCTCGCAAAGTCTCAGACATGAAATAAATATATGGCCCTGTACATTTTGGGAGAGCTTATCACAGATTTCGACGGAGAGAAAACCTTACTTTGTAGAGGCATGTGTACTTTAGTTAAACAAAATTCGTTAAATATTAAGAAAGTTATGAACGTAAAGCAGACCTGAATCGAGCGCTTTGTCGATATGTACCGATCAAAAATGTCACGTGGTTTCGTCACCGTGATGACGTCTCTTATATAAAACTCGTTCGGGCGAGTTCCTTCATATTTCGTGTTTGGGGTTGTTTGTGTGTGTGTTTTTCATATTGGCCGACTTCCGGTTCGTATTGGCCGCGTTTACGTCGTATTATTTGTAGAGTTTATCTTAAAACACTACTAATATAGTTCAGTTAATTACTACACATTCATGTTCATTTACATGTATTTAGGCACTATCAACATTCTGTCTGCAGATTCCGTAAAACCCTTAGTTTAAACATAAGCAAACTAACAATGTTTGTTCTGAAGTCATCGAAAAAGCTGTTATGCTGCCTCACACTATTCCGGGTTCCAGTCTGTGGTTTAAACAAAAATCTCAAAAAGATCATCCAAAACTACAACTATTGAAGTGATTGGAAAGAATATAACATGTGAAGCACCAACAGTGTTGCGAACGCCGGATTACGAATTCAACATTTTAACTGAAAAATCTAAGTGAAAAGTGGGGATAATTCAGGTAAAATACACGGCAGAGTTATGAAACGTGAAAACGCATACACGGACGGACAGACAGTGAGACAGACAGACAGACAGACGGAAATCGCCAAACTATAAGCCTGAATTTGCTACGCTATCCGGCTAAAATGCATTAAATAAACATACATGATTGAGCCAAGGCTGCACAACCTACCCCAACAGTTATAGTAGATAGTTAAATAAACAAAAGTTATACAAAATCAGTAAAATATTTTCTAGCCTACCTTCATGGAATGACACAAACTTGATTATAAATTTCCCAGAGAAACGTCTTCCTGAATCAGATCTCCTAAATATCACCGTGAGTTGTCTTTGTGTCGTCTTGAACACTAGGTCAGCTCTTACAAGTGTAGCGTTGCTACCACAAAATGCTGTCGGTAAACCTTTGCAGAAATAAAACGAAGTTTTACTAATAGTTACATAAGAATGATATAATTGAAATAAAATTTAATATATATATATATATTAATGTATTTATTATTCTCCCTACTTAACTCCCTCCCTCCCTCCCTCCCTCCCTCCCTCCCTCCCTCCCTCCCTCCCTCCCTCCCTCCCTCCCTCCCTCCCTCACTCACTCACTCACTCACTCACTCACTCACTCACTCACTCACTCACTCACTCACTCACTCACTCACTCACTCACTCACTCACTCACTCACTCACTCACTCACTCACTCACTCACTCACTCACTCACTCACTCACTCACTCACTCACTCACTCACTCACTCACTCACTCACTCACTCACTCACTCACTCACTCACTCACTCACTCACTCACTCACTCACTCACTCACTCACTCACTCACTCACTCACTCACTCACTCACTCACTCACTCACTCACTCACTCACTCACTCACTCACTCACTCACTCACTCACTCACTCACTCACTCACTCACTCACTCACTCACTCACTCACTCACTCACTCACTCACTCACTCACTCACTCACTCACTCACTCACTCACTCACTCACTCACTCACTCACTCACTCACTCACTCACTCACTCACTCACTCACTCACTCACTCACTCACTCACTCACTCACTCACTCACTCACTCACTCACTCACTCACTCACTCACTCACTCACTCACTCACTCACTCACTCACTCACTCACTCACTCACTCACTCACTCACTCACTCACTCACTCACTCACTCACTCACTCACTCACTCACTCACTCACTCTCTCTCTCTCTCTCTATAATGATCTCCCTCATATTTTAAAAGTCTCTGACATGGAAATTACATGGATTACTGGGGAAAAGTTCAACTATCTTCAGAAAAAAGCACAAAAGGGTTAAATTTAATTTTGGAATGGGCAAATATGTAGGGATTTAAATTATCGCCAAACAAAACTGTTGTTATTATATTTGGTAATTCCTCTTGTGATACTGCAGATATATATCTAGGGGATACCAAAATTGTATTTTGTAAAACTGTTACCTTTTTAGGCCTCATTTGGGATTGTCGTTTAAATTTCTCTGCACATATTCATAATCTTGTAGCCAAATGTGAAAAAGACCTAAACTTATTACGTATGCTGCAAGAAACGGATTCTGGTTCCGATAGAAAAATACTAATTGTCTTATATAAAACCCTCATTATATCTAAAATTGATTATGGATCCCATGTGTATTCATGTGCTGCTCCGCCTCTACTGTATAAACTGGATATTATTCAAAATAAGGCATTGAGGATAGCACTAAGGGGATGGCACTAAGGGCGCTAAATAGCACGCCTAAACATTCATTAGAACATGTGGCGGGAGTAATATCGCTCCATTTACATCGAGAGGATCTTACATCGAGAGGATCGGTTGCTGCGGTTCTGGGCCAGGACCCAAACAAAAAAATCACAAAATCCTGTAAATGATATTATTATAAATACGTATTATAAAAATAAATTTCATAATAAACCTTTCGGTACAGAAACATTAAACTTGACAGAGTAATATAAATTAAATAATATCACCATAGCAGATTTTAATAATAGAGACATGCCACCATGGACTCTAGCTTTACCAGAAATTGATACTTCTCTTTCAAATATTATTAATAAACAGGACAACCCATCCATTATAAAACAAGCTTTTATGGAACATGTTGATAACAAGTATAACTATCATGTAAACATTTTTACGGATGGGTCAAAAGACCCTGGCACAGGACGCGTGGCATCTGCCTTTGTAATCCCCGTCTACTCAATTTTACACGCGCGTAGTTCTAATGTTTACACCAACCTATCAATCAAATATGTAAAACACGACTACCCATTATCAAAACAGCACTCCTTGACATTGGATTTGCCCAATAATATACACAGGCGTTTGGCTCCAATAATCAAAACATGGGTCATGCTCATGCCGCGTGATAATGCTATTTTTTTATTGGATCGAGCTGTTATTTTTTACTGAAAACTGCAACGCCGTAAAACTTCTTGCACATTCGTAGTTGGATAAATGGCTAGGGTACAAAACATTTATAGCATAATTTTCTCGTATACGATTTATACTGTACTCTCGGGCCTGCAGCCCTCGGGAAGCTGTATAAATCACATATACTCGAAAAATTATGCTATAAATATTACTTACATTGCGCAGAGCAATTCCTACACATATGTACTACAACACTTTATCTGCTTACCTCTTTCCTTCCTCTAAACTATCGTAATGAAATCCTGTGCCGAGGGCGGTCCAGTGTTCGACATAGGTTTGACAAGTTCATGCCATTTGATTCAATATTGATATTCCAACATTACTGGATAGTTCTTTAATATGAATACGCCATCCGTAAGAATTGACACTTTCTCACTTATAAGTCGAGCTCACACTGGAATTCGAACTCGCGGTTTCCTATGTATCCGTCTACTTGTTTATGTTGTGTCTGTAATCTAAACAATTCTGTTCAATTCAGTTGAGCGGAATTGCGTAAAATATGCATAAAATATATCGTTACCTTGTATATATACTGGTTGACCTCCGTCCAAAATTGTCACGTTCGTATCTTCGCAATAAGGTCCCAATGCAAATTCGGTGAAATAAAACAATACCAAGCTTTTACTGTCCTGTGTTTGCTCTGGAAATAGTGTGACTTTACACTCGTTTGCGGGCAAATAGCTCGGAAGACTGTCCGCGTTAAAATGTAGTTCTCCGGCTTTACTGAATCTTGCAATTTCAGCTCCACACGATTCGTGCATGTTCCCTTGAAATAAAGAGAGAATACAGTTACCTACCGACATTTATTATCTGCTATTTCTAATTAATTATCTGCTACGTCTTTATATTAGTAATCGTATTTACCAGTGTGCTAAGCCTATGTGCAGTATTTTTAATATAGCATACAACTTTTAAATTATATAATGTGCATTCAGTATAGTATATTACGTAATTGTATTATGTGCATTCTTTGTTATAGAATAGTAAGTATTGGTTATTTCTCTGTGAAATAATTTTAGAAATTAAATAACATGGTAAATCCCATTAGACGAGGTTTAGGCTATGTGTCGCATCGGCCAAGCATAGTGAAATAAACATGCTCAACATTGTCAATGTATGCACATTCTGCATACTGCCCATAGGACAAGGATAATCTCTATTGTTTTTGAGGTCACTAGGGCAAAGGTCAATGTCACGGTTACCCGACATAGAAAAACGGTTTCCGAGCTATAACTCGAGTAGCTTCCAACCTAAGATCATGATCTTCACAGACAAACTTCCGTGGGACAAGGGTGGTCCCTGTTGTTTTTGAAGTCACTAGTTGTCACTAGGTCAATGGCATATATACATGACACCTAGGAAATGCTTTTCGCATAAAAACATCAGCAAACGAGCGTATAATGCCACGTTAGGGGGAGCTCTCGTTCATAGATTGAAAGTGACTACCTTTGCTAAGCTAGCACTCGAGTTTCATGGTAAAACAATACATTTTAAAGGAAAGTATGCCATGTTTAAATCAGATAGCCCATCGGGTTTATTTGGTGTGTAATTGAATTTTGTTTAACGGCTCATCAACACATTATAGTTATTTAGAAGTGCCCCAGAGAGAGTGGAAGGATACATAGGAATCAGGAACATGTCCTATTACTACTGTCGAATAGATACATATGGATGTTTAACGTGCTAGGGGAATATACACAGATACACGGACCGGTTTACGTCCCCCACCCGACGGACGAGGCTAACTGAAAATTCGTTGAACCCAAGAACACTCAGGCAAAACTCAGTGACACCGGAGAGGCTTGAACACGGGTCCTGCTTTTTCAAGTTGACCGACATGGGAAAGGGCAGGAAA
Source organism: Cyrtodaria siliqua (assembly GCA_037043455.1). Taxonomy (NCBI): domain Eukaryota; kingdom Metazoa; phylum Mollusca; class Bivalvia; order Adapedonta; family Hiatellidae; genus Cyrtodaria; species Cyrtodaria siliqua. The sequence goes on along the minus strand of JAWPHD010003545.1, from coordinate 161,469 downwards.
CCAGAGTAAGCCTACATGTTATGGGTTCCATACCAACACTATAACATTACGCGGTATAGGTAAAACATTTAACATAAACAAGTTAACAGTGTAACAAATATATAAACAGTCAACTTACATTTCTCAATCGAATAGGCGTCACTGCACGACTGTAGAATGGCGACCAATATTAAAACCGCCCGTCCCATGTTAAAGAAGTCCGCAACTGGTCTCATACATGTCATACATTCCGATATATATAATATACCCTATTTCAAACCTACACGTATTCATCAGTATGAAACACCCACTGAATATCAGGTATACATAATTGAGGAATTCACTTCATATACCTGTGTAAAACGAAAAATATTGACCCAATATTAATCCCCAATGTCAACATGACTAAAACGCTCGAACGATCGACCACAATGACTATAGTATAACGTAGTGAATGATATAGTATAGTCTAATACACCCGCACAATATAGCCTAGTTTAAAATATTTCGTTATATTCAATGACATATCACTGTAATTTTACAACGTTATGAGAGTAAGCAAAACAATGCTAATTATTTCAGTTGTGTGCACTGTTTTCCCATTTTAAGGGTATTAGAATAGAAATAGAACATCGTTTACGGTGAATTATAGTGTAATATATCACGGTTTGTCGTTCAGTTGTGAACTTTGGGCTCGTGAAATTATTGTCTACAATTGAACTCCAAACCTTGATGTATTACACGATAACTCACCATAAACGATGTTCTATTTCTTAAGTGAATGTAGTATATTGATAAATAGAACAGCATTTCTGAAAACAATATGATAGCAACGAGACTCTCATCGGAACCTTAAAAACATCTTTTAAGAAACTAACCCGCCATATAACGGCAAAACTACACTACACAACCGTTTATCAAGACTATGTCCAGGTGTTCAGGTCATATTCTAATGTATATGTGCCGATTAAAAGCATAGGTTTATACGCCTTCTTAAAATACCCGTGATTGAATATGCGTAAAACGAATAATGAGTTGGTAACTCTTAATTCGACGCTCCAGCTTTGGGGTTTGGCCTGGCTGGTTAAGACCGTGTATATTGTGCCTATAGAGTTTGGATTCTCAAAATATGTTAGTTATATAATTATATATACTCAGTTGCAAAAGAAAGTGGACACTGAGTTTTGTAGTAAAACAATATAGGGATAGAAAGCAGTAAATCAATACAGTGATAGAAAGTAGTAAACCAATAAAGTGATAGAAAGTAGTAAAACAATATAGTGATAGAAAGTAGTAAAAATATATAGTGATAGAAAGTAGTAAAAATATATAGTGATAGAAAGTAGTAAAACAATACAGTGATAGAAAGTAGTAAAGCAATATAGTGATAGAAAGTAGTAAAATAATACAGTGAAAGAAAGTAGTAAAGCAATATAAAGTTTACGGGAGCATGCTTACAAGCCATGACCTCTTAATCAAACTAGTTAATGTTAGTAGTAGAAGCGTCGGTTGGGCGTCACGAGTGAGCATGCGCAGAATGACGTCATCCGATGTTGCAAGAACAGACATGTATCAAAGTATTGCAATGTTTTTGGAGCCATTTATTTGTAGGATATGAAATGGAATCTGTATATCAGACAGAGAATACAAGTGATTTAAAACTATTATAACTTTATTAATAGTTATCGGATAGTATTGACATTTATACTATCTGAAAGATAAATCATTCAGTTACAATTATGTCTCGGTCATAATATGTTTTTGACAATAATACAATTTATAAAAGGGAGGAAAAGACACTGTTTTTCAAAGACTAGTTTTCTCTAATAAAACACGATACTTTAATGTATTAACCTTCAAATAGCGCGTGTGTTTACCATTGAATTATTGAAGAAATGTGTTTAGATAATTCAATTTTACATCTACAAAGTGACTCTTTAAATAGACGAGACAATATTTTATGAGGAAAGAAAGCATTTTTTAAGATCAGATGATGGTAATTTGTGCTCCACATATACTGTGAATTTAAATGTTGAATATATTAAGTGTACCAACTATTTTAGAATTCTTGTATTTTGACCACAGAAATGAAATTATTCTAATAAAGGTTCAGCGGAAAATGTCTAAATTCGTTACGTAGTCTATATCGTCATGTGTCTGCTATTCAATGTCAAGTAATTGCGATTGACAGGTCTAACTACTGCTGCTACTACTACAATAACTGCTGCTACCACACACACGCACGCACGCACGCACGCACGCACGCACTTACAGAGAGAGAGAGAGAGAGAGAGAGAGAGAGAGAGAGAGAGAGAGAGAGAGAGAGAGAGAGAGAGAGTAAATTGCCTTAGTGGCTCAGTCAAGTGTAATTGTGATTGACAGGTCTAAATTGATAACGATTATTCTGCTAAGACCTGCAATACTTGTGTAAGTGTTAATACATTACACACATTTGAAAATATACGGACTATTTTTTATTGTAAAAAGTAAACACAGCGTAGCAAACATGAATAAAGTTTACAGTAATTGTTTAAATTGACTGCACGTAGAAATCTGCCAATCTGTTGCCTGACGTGTAAGACATAATGGAGCGCGTAAGACGTAAAGTTCACCGTCTTCAAGTCTTCGTCCAGGAATTGGAAACGAACACGTTATTGACCCTTGAATAAGCAAAACGTGAATAGGATTGTCATACCGCTCAGATTAGTATTTCTTATAATTTCCCCGAATCTCGACGTTCTTCAGCACCTGACGTCTCTCTATAATGGTTGATGTACGTCTCTCCAAGAAAATCGCCGCAAAGGTAAAGTCTGTCGCTTTTTGGAGTAAATTCGCACTCCAACGATATTCCGACGCGGGCACATCCCAGTTTTCTTTCACACTGTGTAGCCACGGACACCGTACCATAAAATCGGCAGGGATATTCGGGTAAACGTATGTCGGCGCCTGAGAAGTTACGCATACGTAGAAACCCACATTCGTTGAATTGTCTCTCTAATATGTCTCTCGGCATTCTTACGTATTTTTTCAGACTAGTTATTTACACTGTGTTCAGATTGGTCTAAAACGGTGTTTTGATTACATTCTGATTGGATGACAGAAGTCATACATTGAGAGCACCGGAAGCTTTCTTTAAATAGTATTTATAAATTGTAATACACAGCATATAGATCAACATTTATAAAAACCGTATACGTTTGACTAGAGAATTTATCAACAATATATAATATATATAGAAACCGTCACTTGTGGACAACTGCAAACATACTATAAATTGTCCATTGATCTTTAAATCTCCCCTCAATCTGCAAACCTTCCTCTGAAGCTCATAATATCCATAAAAAATTAAAAGTTGACCAGATTAAGTTTTTTTAAATTCCAGTCTTTTTCAGCACCCCTCAAAACTAACTCCATTTCACTAATAATTCAACTGCATTCCTACCCATTTTCAAATTGTCATATCTTCCTCGAAAATCACCCAGTGGCATCCTCAATTGGCAGAAGTCATGAACATGTTCCAATCTTGTCACCTGAAGGCAGAAATAAGAGAACGGTTGCACATTTCCAAGTTGACAGCAAACCGATTAACACAGCCCTAGTTTTTTACGGTGTAGGAATCTTCTACCTTCATGGCCAAGGGAGGTAATTCTGTAGTGAGACCTATACTGACTGTAATTTAAACACACCAACATCACCACCACCACCACCACCAACAACAACAACATTAACCACCACCACCACCACCACCATCACCACCACCATCACTACCACCACTACCACCATCAACAACAACAACCACCACCACCACCACCACCACTACCACCACCACCAACAACAACAACAACCACCACCACCACTACCAGCACCAACAACAACAACAACAACAACAACAAACACTATCATCACCACCACAACCACCACCATCATCCACCACCACCATCACCATCACCACCACTACCCACCATCACAACCAACCACCACCACGACCAAAAACACCACCACCACCTAATCCATCACCATCCCACCACCACAACAAACTACCACCACCACCACCACCACCACCACCACCACCACCACAACCACCACCACCACCAAAAACAACAACAAATAGTAGATATATAGTGTATACTTACTCCCTGAAAAGGCCAATCATCGGAACAAAGTCATTTATTCGTGCAGTAGAGCTTAAAACTTGACCTAAAAGAATTTAAGATACTGCACTTTATTCGGCCGAATTGCGAATTGGGAGCCAGGACGCAGTTCGCAGTTCGTAATTCGAACTACGTCAGCTATATAAGAACACGTCCGCTTTTTGTTTTTATTAAATACTTAATTTGATATCGTTTAATTTTGGAATTTTGAACATTAGTGCTTTCAACACTGTTAGTTTAGCCAGTTGCCACTTCGGCCGAATTGCGACTGGGAGCCAGGACGCATTTCACAGTTCGCATTTCGAATAATCATCTGCGCACTACTTCAGCTAAATAACAACACGCCCTTTTTCTTTATTTTTTTTCCTTTAAAATACTTCATTTGATAATGTTTTCTATTGGAACATTAGTGCCTTCAACACCGTTAGTGTAGCCAGTTGCCAATTCGGCCGAATTGCGAACTGGGAGCAAGGACGTAGTTCGCAGTTCCCTATTCGAATAACGTACTGCGAACTATTTCAAATATATAACAACATGTCCGTTTTATTTATAATTATGTTTTCTATTGGAATAATGATCAGTAATGCCTTCAACACCGTTACTTTATAACAACACGCCCTTTTTCTTTATTTTTTTCCTTTAAAATACTTCATTTGATACTGTTTTCTATTGGAACATTAGTGTCTTCAACACCGTTAGTTGAGCCAGTTGCCGAATTGCGAACTGGGAGCCAGGACGTAGTTCGCAGTTCCCTATTTCGAATAACGTACTGCGAACTATTTCAAATATATAACAACACGTCCGTTTTATTTATAATTGTTTTCTATTGGAATAATAAACAGTAATGCCTTCAACACCGTTAGATTAGCCAGTAGCAAATTCGGCTGAATTGCGAACTGGGAGCCAGGACGCAGTTCGCAGTTCGTAATTCGAATAATGAACTGCAAACTACTTCAGCTATATAAGAACACGTCCGTTTGATATATTTATTTTCTTTGCTTCATTTGACATTGCTTTCTATGGGAATGTTGAACATTAATGCGTTCAACACCATTAGTTTAGCCAGTTGCCAATTCGGCCGAATCAGTTCGCAATTCGAATCACGTACTGCGCACTATTTTAAGTATATAACAACATGTCCGTTTTTTTTTTAATTATGATTTTTTCTTTAGAATATTTCATTTGAAATTTTTTTTTTTATTGGAATGATGAACAGTAGAGCATTCAGTCCGTTAGTTTAGCCAGCAGCCAATTCGGCCAAATTGCGAACTGGGAGCCAGGAAAAAATTTGTAGTTCGCAATTCGAATCACGTACATCGGACTATTTTATGTATATAACAACATGTCCGTTTTGTTTTTAATTATGATTTTTTCTTTAAAATATTACATTTGAAATTGTTTTCTATTGGAATGATGAACAGTAGAGTCTTCAGCACCGTTAGTTTAGCCAGTAGCCAATTCGGCCGAATTGCGAACTGGGAGCCAGGATGAAGTTCGCAGTACGCAATTCGAATCACGTACTATGCACTATTTTAAGTATATAACAACATGTCCGTTTCGTTTTTAATTATGATTTTTTCTTTAGAATATTTCATTTGAAATTGTTTTCTATTGGGCGGATGAAAGTAGAGCCTTCTTTATTATTAGGTGAATACAGGCATATATTTAACATTCATTTCGAATTGCGAACTGGCAGCCAGTTCCCAGTTCGCAATTCGAATAGCGGACTGCGAACTGGGTCCTAACTTTATAGTTATCATTTTCAAAATGGCCGCCAAATATTATATAAAGAATTAATGAAGCTCATAATTAATTGGTTTCATGAAAACTGCTAATACACTAAATTTAGAACATTGATAGACAATAAAATATGCAATATAATTTAGGTCATTTTTTTTCTCAAAATGGTCGCCATTTTCAAAACGGACGCCAAAAACTCTGTGTTTTTTTAAATATGTTTTTAGAAAGCAATAACAATCTTGATATGTTTTACAAACATGTTGTCTTGATATATTTATGTGTAAGTCTATTCTTCAATAAATAGTTGTTAGATACACCACTATACTTCAGGGGTTAAGGGTTTTACACATGTGTATATACTATGCGAACGCTGAGTCTAGGTTGTCTTAGTTGTCTTTAGCCTTCAGCATTTCTGAAGTGTGTTTAAGTTTCAGTCTCATCTTTATTTTATAATAAATCGTTATTATACATCCAATGACTTGGTAAAACACTATTAAACGAACAAACATCAATCTTGAATTATTTATCAAGCATCCAATTTATCTCTAACATTTATTAATCCAATATCATTTTGATTTTAAAAATGCTTGCATATTTTTAAATAAAATTCAGAATTGTTTAATACTTCGTGGTTATTCTATTACAGATTTTAATATATTATTGTTGCAATATATTCCCCAAATGAGCAATATGTAAAACTAATTTGCTTTGAACTATTTGCATAATTATTAATACTGATTTAAACATGCATATGAAGTAACAAAGCTAATGGGATGCCCAGGTTATAAAACAAAACAAGCTTGCCGAGTCTTCGAAACTCTTGGAGAAAAAATATCGCAACGGTTTAATTAAGACCTTAAATTACATCTGCTGTTTTAATAAACAATATTAAAAGACGCTATCAGAAAACAAAATCAAAAAGTAGTTTGTTATATACTCAAACAGAAATGTAATACTAGTAACCGGTCAAATCAGTTAAACATGTTCAATACAAGAGCTAACATTAATCTAATCTTTCTGATCTATGAGCTCAATGGTACACTTTTTCTTAATCACAAAGTACCCAGCGTCCCATTTTCAAAAGACTCTATACATCATTCCTGTACACATCGTCTGCAACCCACTTGTCTCTTTGACATCTACATTTAATAAAATCATTTCAAACGCGGCAGTGTTATCGAGAATGGCTTCAACGTATCCTCGTTCAACCCCAGGCACCGGATGTAGGCATTTCAAAGGTGGACCTAAAAGCCATGTCTCCAACAATGTCCAATACAACCTGTTAAACAACTCGGCATGTGTGCTTGATAACAACTACTGCAATTGCTGACATGGACTTGATGTATCTTGGAACCATTAAATGTCAACAATTCTTTGCGACATGAACATGCACTTCCTCTTGCAATACATTTTCCAACAAGCGCAACTTAAGGATTTGGAAAGCGTGTGCAACCTCAACGTAGTAGTTTCAGATTTTTCAAGCACAGGTTTTACCTCTTTCAGCAAATAAAGATATTTTCATTTAATCTAGTTAGTGTGAAAGTAACTATTCGTCTTGGTTTATACGAACCAATGAATAAGCAATACAGTGTGCAACGAAGCACCTATAGTGATTCCTAGCTTCTAAAACTAACCCATAGCTCATCAAACTGTATAATTTACTGTACCATTGCTTATAACATGTACTACGACGACTGTGTCTACTGTACATAGCATAAGTTTAGCGAAGTCTTCTTTGGCACATGTCAGCATGCAACACACGCATTGTATCAACATCTTAGTGAATGGATGGAGATCAGTCTGCATCCTACTCTCTCGTTGTGTAATACAAGGCACATCTTTATCTCTGTTTTATTGAATGTGTTTTCTTCTATCGCAACTGATTGCTATGCCAGGTAACCAGAGCTCTGCTTTTGTTATGCATGATGACTGTCACCTACTAAACCTTCTGCAAGTGACATTCAACAATGTGTAAAATAGTTTGCTAATCAAATAGTCTGATTAAAATCCAAATAAGTTTTCCAAAGTTAGAAAAGGCTGGTGAGAAACCCGAAGCCGCCGGTAATCCGAACCTAATATGATACATATATATGCGAGAAGAGAAAACAAGTTATAGAATATGTGGTTTAACTGGAGCTTATATTACCACACGTGTTATGCTTGCACGGTGCTGTTAAAATACTGACACACGGCAGTCTTAAAATACCATAAAAATAGTTGGTTTGCTGTTTCCCTACCTACTCATGAAAACGAGCCCTACCCAAAACTTGTTATAGCAGTTCATTAACATTATTTTTGTCGTTACTATCTTCAGTATATTTTTCTTTGATTTCATTTGGTGTTTACTGTCCTTGGCAGATTTTTATGAAATCCTTTGTCCGGAAACAGCAAACTAATTATTTGTTGAAAACTTCTGGCGATCATCATTAATATTAGTTATTAGAATAGTTGTTTAGAAATTATTTTACACATTACTTACTCTTGATAATAGTGCCCCTATATTATAGTTAATAAGTATTTGATAAAATAACGAGGAAAAATGAAAACTGATATTGTTAATGCTTGATAAATACTATAGGATTGTCCTATTGATTGTCAAGAGTTGTTGTTTATTTTCATTTCAGTAAATAAATTGCTTATAGAACAGTGCAGCCTCTATCAGATTTAACTTTCTTTATAATGGCATGAATAGATTCTTGCTTTACTGAGTCTGTTGGGTGCAAATACATTAACATTGTTGTGAGCAACTTTAAGTGTGTAATCATGTCATTGTCAGATCAATCATAGACTCGTATGATACAAAATATAATATGTACTGACCCTTTATTTTATGTTGCCATTTACTCATATTTTGTCAAGGGGCGTGGTGGTCCAGTGGAAAAACACACTCGGCTTGGAATCCAGTCAAAACAGATTTTCTGGCGCCATTAGGTTACTTCGATGTGTTCTGAGGCAAGACACCGTAGCCTCGTCCGTCGGATGGGAACATAAACCTTGTGGTCCTGTGTATCGGAGTCTGCCCTCCAAACACGTCAGTTGTCCTGTGTATCGGAGTCTGCCCTCCAAACACGTCAAAGAACCATATGAATCCAATCATGGTCCTGTGTATCGGAGTCTGCCCTCCAAACACGTCAAAGAACCATAGGAATCCAATCATGGTCCTGTGTATCGGAGTCTGCCCTCCACACACATCAAAGAACCATAGGAATCCAATCATGGTCTTGTTTATCGGAGTCTGCCCTCCAAACACGTCAAAGAACCAAAGGAATCCAATAATGGTCCTGTGTATCGGAGTCTGACATCCAAACACGTCAAAGAACCATAGGAATCCAACCATGGTCCTGTGTATCGGAGTCTGCCCTCCACACACGTCAAAGAACCATAGGAATCCAATCATGGTCTTGTTTATCGGAGTCTGCCCTCCAAACACGTCAAAGAACCAAAGGAATCCAATAATGGTCCTGTGTATCGGAGTCTGCCATCCAAACACGTCAAAGAACCATAGGAATCCAATCATGGTCCTGTGTATCCGGCGGAGTCTGCCCTCCAAACACGTCACAGAACCATAGGAATCCAATCATGGTCCTGTGTATCGGAGTCTGCCCTCCAAACACGTCAAAGAACCATAGGAATCCAATTATGGTCCTGTGTATCGGAGTCTGCCCTCCGAACACGTCAAAGAACCATAGGAATCCAATCGATAGTAAGCGTAGGGCAAGGTTCCTGGATGCTTATGTATCATTTTTTTATCATGCTCATTCAAGGTATTTATCATGACACTGCGTATGCAAACGTGGAAACGTGGCTCCATCGTAAATGGAGTGTCTACTATAGAATGTGCAGCAACTCTGCAGTTCTGAAGGTAAGAAAGTTCTAGGCCCATTTTTCATATTTTATCTTGATGTAAAAGGAGGGTGAGCCTGGCACGTTCATTCCTGTTAGGCGCATATACCCTTTCATGTGTTGGTTCGCCTTAAAACCCATTTCAATTCAGTTCGCTTCTAAAATGACGAAATAAATCGGATTTGAATAAAATGCGCATTCTCAGTAATACACAACGTATTGTGTGTACGGGGTATAGGGGAAGCGGCGGGGTTGGAGGGATACTACCGTAAAGGTGTCCCTCAGAAATAATGTTACCATACTACTTCAATAATTTAACAAATACAGAACAATGTTGAAATCGATTTATCTCTTATAAATGATTGCATAATTCTCCGTGTTAACATCGATTTGGAACGCCGATTCGGCATATTTTAGCGATTACGGTGTACTTTGTTAATTTTCGGGGAAAAAAGCACTTGCTTCCAATTTTATTAAAATTTTACATATCGACAGAGGAGAGATGTATCTACGCGTACATGCTTTTGTTTTTAATCTCGCTTCTAAAATGACGAAATAAATCGAATTTGATTAAAAAAGCGAATTCTCAGCTATATACAACATATTGTGTTCGGAATGGAGGGGGAGGAGAAAGGGGGCGGGTTGAAGGGATACTATCGTTATGGTGTTACCTTCAGAAAACATGTGAACATTCTACTCTAATAATTTTGTTAAATAATGAACAATGTTGAAATCAATTTATCTCTTAAAAATGATTTCATAATTTCATGATTTTATATCTCAGGTGAATATTAATTAGGAACGCCGATTCTTCATGTTTTAGCGATTACGGTGTAGATCTACTTTGCTAATTTTTTGGGGGAAAATGTACTTTTTTCTGATTGACTCAAAATTTTGGTTTTCAATAGTAGACATGTCAATGAACACATTCATAAAGCAAATCATTCCCGCTGTTAAAACTTCATTTGTTTTGCTATTTTTTATGATTCAGAAAATTAACACTGCAACATATATTGTCACCATCCTGACGTACCGTTGCAATTTTCTTTGTTAAAAAATAAATTGGGCACTCCGGCATAAACCCAAAGCATGAACGAGTACAGATCAGAAATTTAATATGTAGCCCGGGTGAAATAAAGAATTTGAATGTTTTATATCCCAGCCAAGACCGAATTTGGATTAATTGTTAAAATAAATAAATGTATTTCCCATCTGTCTACCTTGCCTAAATGGCCAGTGCAATACAGTGAGGGTGAAAACAGTTCTTAGCTCGCCAAAGTGGTTCTGAGCAAAGTGGTAAATACACTAATTTACCTGCTTGTTTTTGTTTTGAGCGGGGACGGTAAAGGCATCGGTTTGATGGTGAGGATTTCATCATAGCTATGCGCCCCACCGTGCTGTCCTAATAAGTAGGCCTTGGTAGTTCGAAAATACTTTATATATCAATTTCCCCATTTCCAGCCGTTATTCATATATAAATGATAATCTATGTGTTATACTTATATTGACTATCAATGCTGCCTTGTTTGTTAGAGAATGTAACCTAGCGGAGATGTCTGTATTTCCCTTTTTGGGGGACAATAGGTAAGAGTGTGGTTTGATGTACCCTTAAACCTGGTTTAAACCCCCAGCAGCTGTTTTACCACTGATCGTTCCAAGGCGGTAGCCCTATTGTGAGCCCGTTGGTGTTTGTGATGTCACATGCCTTGCTTTTTATTAACATTGAATTTGTTTGTGTTGTCTGTGTTCTGTGAAAGCTACATTTCCTGTTCGACTTTTGAACGAATATATTTTCTAAAACAGTGGAAGTTCAAACTGACCACATATAGCATATACACTTAGCAGAGCACATCTACAGGAAACAGGAGAATATGTTGACAATGAACCTGAAATAATCATAGTATCAGCTGCATCAAATGTTTCAGACATCAAATTACAGGAAATACTGTACAAAACAGAAACATATGAGAGTTTGAATACTGTGAAAAACATAATTCTTTATGGTTGGCCTGCAAATAGAGAAACAGTGCCACAAATCGCACATTAATACTGGTAATTTAGAAATGAACTTTCACTGTATGGTAGAGTTATCTACAACAGCGATAGAGTTGTGATTCCAGCCTCTATGAGGTCAGAAATGTTAAAAAGAATACATCAGTCACATTTAGATATTGAAAAATGTCGACAAAGAGGCCGTGATGTGCTTGTTTGACCAGGTATGAACAAAGACATAGATAATCTAGTTTCAAAAATGCGGAATATGTCAAGAGAGCCGTATAGAAAATCAGAAAGAACTCTAAAATATCACGAAGTACCAGACCGTCCGGGGGCAAAAGTGAGATTGGACATTTCACCTTGATGAAACAATCGTATCTACTAATAGTAGACTACTAGACTACTATTCAGAATTCTTCGAGGTATCAGGTTTGCCAGACATGAAAAGTAGCTCTATAGCAATGCACTGTAAATCGCAATTTGCAGACACGGAATTGCAGCTGAGGTTATCCCGGACAATGGCAGTCACTATGATTGTCAAGATATCAAATAATTTGAAAATGAATATGGATTTATACATAAGACATCCAGTCCTACATTCCATCTGTCAAACGGGATGGCTCAGAAATCGGTACAGACGGCAAAATGGTTGCTTAAAAAGCAAAGATTGATGGCCTCGACTTTTATCTGGCGATATTGGACTACAGGAACACACCGCGTGATGCCAGTCTGGGTTTACCAGTCCAGCGACATTTTGGAAGAAGAACGAAAACACTCTTACCTACCTCTAGGAAACTGCTTAATTCCAAGGTGATCACTAAGGTGAAGGAGAAATTATAACAAAAACGGATGAAGCAAAAACAGCATTACGACATAAATGCAAAAGCCTGGAACAATAACAATTGAGGTAAACAGTTTGAAGATCTGGCCAGGCCAGGCCAATGAGGCTAGGCTTGTTAGCTCAAACCATGTTTCAGTTACAATGAGGCCAGGCTAGTTAGGTCAAACCAAGTTTCTGTTACACTGAAACATGGCTTGACCTAACTAGCCTGGAAAATCAGAAAGAACTCTAAAATATCACGAAGTACCAGACCGTCCGGGGGCAAAAGTGAGATTGGACATTTCACCTTGATGAAACAATCGTATCTACTAATAGTAGACTACTAGACTACTATTCAGAATTCTTCGAGGTATCAGGTTTGCCAGACATGAAAAGAAGCTCTATAGCAATGCAGTTGCCTGGCCTGGCCTAAAAAACATGGCTTGATCTAACTAGCCTGGTCTCATTGGCCTGGCCTGATCTTAAAATTGTTTACCTTAATTGTTATTGTTCCAGGTCATGTCCTTAGTCAGGTTGTTCGCAATGAGGGGCATTCACACAATGTTTGAATCTTAAATAACTATAATTGGTTGTATTGAAGTAGAATTAATTATGAGATGTCAATGATCCTAATCATGAGAAACGTGTAGAGGGAAGAAAAATAACAGTGTGCAAATGGGAACACAATAATAGTTATAGGATATATTCATAATAATATGAAAAATAAAGTGAATTAATGTTTGAAACGATTGCGTGATTGATAAATTAGCGACAGGATAAATTAGTATATAACAATGGATTAATTTGATGATTATGATTCAAGAAATAAGTTATGGAATGATATATTGGCACAATGTTTTTGAAAGGGTGAGTTGGTGGATGGATTTGTTTGTTTGTTTGTTTCTATGGTGTTTTACGTCATTTGCAACACACGTCAGGTTATATATGACGGTCTTTTTTGTGGTGGAGACAGACCACCAAATTTCCTGGTTAGAACCAGTACTGTATACTTCCCGCCATCCGTAAGAATCAACACTTCCTCACTTACAAGTCGACCTCTCAGTGGGATTCGAACTCGCAGCGATGAGAGGCGAGAAGGTTTACAACGCAACGTCGTTAACCACTCAACCACGGAGACGTTATTGGTGGATAGATGGTTAAATGTAACTGAATGGGTAATGGATTGATTTATAGGTGGATGGATGGTTGAATGTGTGGTTTGTGGTTCCATTTTGGTAGGGTGGATATATGGGTGGGTTGCTGGATGGTAGGGTGTGTAGTGGGATATGCTATACATATAAAAATTTGAACATATTCAATTGTATTATAATTGTATTATAATTGTATTATATTTGTATATTGCTTTAATCGATTTTTGTTATTTAGTGTTACTATGCCAACAACAAAAAATGGATATGTTTTAAATGCTATATGTGCTTGTTGCAATAAGCTTTTAAGTTACTTGTTTAGAAATTATATTTGTTTCCATTAATACATGTGATATTTGCTATAACCTGGTTGCATTTTATCATCTTAAGACAAAAACTTGTTGTTTCTGAATGACCCTCACAAGTTGTACAATTCCAGACATATTCAGTACAACTGCGTTGTCTAACCTTAATGTGAGCCATTGACCATCTAGAAACAACATAACCGACTCTGGAAACGCAGACATTAACCCCAGTGTTGAAGCAATGACCCTTTGACCAGACCTAAACTAGTCCCAAGGGACCAACTAATCTTAGGCCAGGACAGGCTAGTTATACCAAGCCATGTTTCAGTGTATGTCATGTCACTTTCATTTGGGGGTTTAAGGTGGTATTCTACTTGAAGTCCACACAGATTGGGCTTGGTGATCCCAAAGGACAGTACTTTATAACTCTCCTGACTTGTAGTCGGGGCGACATTTTACAGCCGCCACACATCACTTAATAAACCACTAAACTGTAAACGCTAGTGTGAATGTCAGTAAAAAATTCTGAAAATGGGATCCCTTGGAAGCAACACACTCAAACAAGAGAGACAATAACCAAACTTAATTTTAATTACTCATGAGAGGTCATATAAAGGTATAAATAAAAACAATATAAACATATACCATTTCAAATACTGAATTATCAGTATAAGTATTACAATACTGCAAGTATAAACTACTTAGTATCACAGAATATAAAACATGTACAATATGGCAACGGAATCCCTGACCCTAACCCTAACCCTGTGCTCTGTGCGTGGCAAGAGATACAGAGCGTTTGTGTCCTTGTATGACTGAAAAACATCCTTGTATGAATAAATATCATCCTTGTCTGAATAAAGGTCATTCTTTAGCATTGTATGGCTAAAGGTCATCCTTGTATGACTAAATATCATCCTTGTCTGAATAAAGGTCTTGATTGTATGCCTAAAGGTTATCCTGGTATCATTATATGGCTAAAGGTCATCTTTGTATGACTAAATGTCATCCTTTTATGACTAAGTGTCGTCCTTGTATGAATAAAGGTCATCCTTCAAGTTGAAGTTGTACCATTGTATGACTAAAGGTCATCTTTGTAAGCATATAGGTCATCCGTCTATGGCTAAAGGTCATGCTTTTATGAATATAGGTCATCCATGTATGGCTAAAGGTCATCCTTGCATGATTAAAGGTCAGCTGTATATTCTTGTATGAATATAAGTCATCCTTGAACGTCATAGTTGTATTACTGAAGGTCATCATTGTATAGCTTAAGGTCATCCGTCTAATAATGTGTCCTATTGCATATCATGGTGTGTGTTGTTCTGTTTTGCATGAAATAGGTACGAGGTATATTATAGACTTCTGAACCACCATTACACACATTTAATACACACATTTACATCTTAAATGTTCCAAAAGAACCCTATAATAAATTATCTTACGTTCTGTTCATATTATTTATTATATATTGTATTTATTTAAGCATGAATTTAAATATATGAATATAATATGTTACTGATCCATATTTAAACCAGTTAAACCTACTGTATTGCCAGTATAGTGTATTTCAAAAGGATTGGGTAACAAGTTCTAACAGCATTAGTTAATACCCTTCCTAACTTCCTAACACATATTATATACACAAAGTTTGATACAAAGTTTGATACAAAGTTAGACAATTATATACTTAGGTAAATATATATAACTTACACATAATATCTTGGGTTGAGCAAAAGTAGTGAGAACGATAAAACAAGCATCTAAGAAAAAGTATATAAAAAGAAGTCTAGAAGTGATATTTTGTTAAGTTCGACCTGTATTAACGGAAATGCCGCCATGTGGGCGCCATGTGGGCGGCATTTCGGGCAAATGTTTTTCAGCATTTACATGAAAATTTTTGATAATAATTACATCAGTTATATATCATTAGAACTGGGATTTTTTGGGGTAAATACAAATACATTAGTTCTGAAATCTCGGTTGAGAAATAAATAGTTTTCTGCCATAATATGTTTTGGTATTGTTGTCCCTATTGATTCATTGATGCAACGGGCAGCAGAAAATTGGAAATCTGAAATAACTGATTATCATATTATGCTACAAATTTTTCAGAGTGTCTTAATGAAAAAACACTTTCAAGTGAATAAAATCTTTGGCAGAAATAAGCGCCCCAAACAGTAGTTCTAATACACTTACATCGGCTATAAAATATATAAGAGCGAATAGTAGTATAAATATAATATATACTGATAACAAATAAATTCAGCAAGGAAATAACATATGAATCCCGTTGACCAGATTCTCCGATATGTGTAGAACTTACATAATTGTCAGTTATATTAAGGGAATAAGTCTCAAAAGAAATATGCGAAAACAATATCAACATGTGGTAATCTACATGTTTTACAGACATTATAATTTCGCTCTTATTTCAATGTAAAGGGAGGTAATTTCACAAATGGTAAACTTTGGTTCCCTATATCTTTATAATGGCAAGGAAATTGTCGATTGTTTTATCGGCTTTTATAACTTGAGACCCATAAAAGATATTTTATAATGTTTAAGCTTGATCTTTACCTTATTTGTATTTCTAAATGTGAAATAGTATGTTTTAACTAAATGGGAGATAACTCTAATACTTACATTGGAATACAAAAAGTAAGTAGTAAGTGAAAAAGAAGACCAACCTATGTCATGCCGATGATTTAAAATACTTCACAATATAAAATAACATTACATTTATTTAAGCTAGATGTGCATAAGGGCTTGCTAAATTTTATTTTTTCGGTATATAATACCACACGTTAAACATGCAGTTTTTTTGCTACCTATCACTCGACTTTGATTGGTATTTAGTTTCATTTGAGACTACTTCATCATAAGATGGCGGAGGCAGCGTCGATGGTGGTGGATAATACACGCCACCACCAGGTGGCGCTGATGGTTGTGGATAATAATCAGAATTTGGTGGTATCGGCGGAAGTGGCGGTAAAACACTTTCATATTGTGAACCAGGTTCCAAAAAGCCTGTTTGTGGAGTTGCCTGATCCTGCGATGACACAGAGATTTGGTCCAGCTCCACGTTGTCCTGTCGTGCCATCGCAACACCATCCCCAGAGTTCGTATAAGGGGGTTCCTGAAATAAAGATACGGAACCTCGTCCGTTTTTGCGAATTCAATGTTATGTTTATAACGAGCGGAAAGAAAGAGTTCGACAAACTAATGAAATAGTATTTTTCTTTAATTTAATATGCTCGATTGTTTGTGGGGTTTTCTTTAAGAAATCATTTATCCGAGAATGTAGATGTTACTATTGTCCTGTTGTAACTCATCTTTATATGTACGTATATATGGGGTGCCGTTTTACTTTTTAATACCATTTTGCGATATCACGTATTCTAATATGTGATATCACCTATTCATTTTGAAAGCGTGATGTCACATTTTTATTTTAAACGCGTGATATCACGTGTTCGAATAGGTGATATCAAGTATTCCAATACCTGATATCATGTATACAAAAGTAATATGATATCGAATACGTGATCTCACATATTCGAATAGGTGATATCACATATGATTTCACGTACCTTTTCAATCCTGAATAAGTGAAATCACGCATTCGAATATGTGATATAATCTATTCGAATAGCTGATATTACTTACACTGGCCGATGTGTTTTATGTGATTACTTAACACTGGCCGATGTGTTTTATTTAATTACATACACTGCCAGATGTGTTTTATGAGATTACTTAACACTGGCCAATGTATTTTATGAGATTACTTAACACTGGCCGATGTGTTTTATGACATTAATTACACTGCCGGATGTGTTTCATGAGATTACTTAACACTGCATGGCCAATGTATTTTATGAGATTATAGAACACTGGCCGATGTGTTTTATGAGATTACTTACATTGGCCGACGTGTTTTATGAAATTACTTACACTAGCCAATGTGTTTTATGAGATTACTTAACACTGGCCCATTTATGAGATTACTTAACACTGGCCGATGTGTTTTATGAGATAACTTAACACTGGCCGATGTGTTTTATGAGATTACTTACACTGGCCGATGTGTTTTGTGGCATTTCTTACACTGGCCGATGTGTTTTATGTGATTACTTAACACTGACCGTTGTGTTTTATGTGCTTACTTAACACTGGCCGATGTGTTTTATGAGATTACTTAACACTGACCAATGTATTGTATAAGATAACTTAACACTGGCCGATGTGTTTTATGAGATTACTTACACTGGCCAAAGTCTTTTATGAAATTACTTAACACTGGCCGATGTGTTTTATGACATTACTTACACTTTCGGATGTGTTTAATGAGATTACTTAACACTGACCAATGTATTTTATAAGATAACTTAACACTGGCCGATGTGTTTTATGCTATTACTTACACTGGCCGAAGTCTTTTATGAAATTACTTAACACTGACCCATTTATGAGTTTACTTACACTAGCCGTTGTATGTTATGAGATAACTGACACTTAACACTGGCCAATGTGTTTTATGAGAATACTTAACACCGGCCGATGTGTTTTAGGAGATAACTTATACTGGCCGACGTGTTTTATGAAATAACATACACTAGCCAATGTGTTTTATTAGATTATTTACAATGGCCGATGTATTTTATGTGATTACTTAACATTGTCCAATGTGTTTTATATGATTACTTACACTACCAGATGTGTTTTATGAGATTACTTAACACTGGCCAATGTATTTTATGAGATTACTTAACACTGGCTTATGTGTTTTATAAGATTACTTACACTGGTCGATGTGTTTTATGAGATTACTTACACTGCCGGATGTGTTTTATGAGATTACTTAACACTGGCCAATGTATTTTATGAGATTACTTAACACTGGCCGATGTGTTTTATGAGATTACTTACACTGTTCTATTTGTTTTATGACATTACTTAAACTGCCGGATGTGTTTTATGAGATTACTTAACACTGGCCAATGTATTTTATGAGATTACAGAACACTAGGCGATGTGTTTTATGAAATTACTTACACAAGCCAATGTGTTTTATGAAATTACTTACACTAGCCAATGTGTTTTATGAGATTACTTAAAACAGGCCCATTCATGAGATTACTTACACTGGCCGATGTGTTTTATGAGATTACTTAACACTGGCCCATTTATAAGATTACTTACACTGGCCGATGTGTTTCATGAGATTATTTAACACTGGCCGACTTGTTTTATAAGATTAATTACAATTTACGATGTGTTTTCTGAGATTACTTACACTGGCCGATGTGTTTTATGGCATTATTTACATTAACTGATGTGTTTTATGAGATTACTTACACTTGTCGGTGTGTTTTCTATGAAATTACTTAACAATAGCCGATGTTTGTTATGAGATTACATATAATGGCAGATGTGTTTTATGAGATTACTTAACACTGGCCGATGTGTTTTATGAGATTACTTAACACTAGCCGATGTGTTTTATGAGATAACTTAACACTGGCCGATTTATGAGATAACTTACACTGGCCGATGTGTTTTATGGCATTACTTACACCGATATGTTTTATGAGATTATTTCCACTGGACGCCGATATGTTTTATGAGATTACTTAACAATAGCTTATGTGTTTTATGAGATTATTTACACGGGCCGATGTTTTTATAGATAACTTACACCGGTCGGTGTGTTTTTATCAGATTAATTACACAGGCCGATATGTTTTATGTTAGATTGCTTACACTGCCAGATGTGTTTTATGGCATTTCTTACGCTGGCCGATGTGTTTATGATATTTCTTACACTGGCCGATGTGTTTTATGAGATAACACTGGCCGAGGTGTTTAATTAAATTATTTAAGATTAGCCGATGTGTTTTATGAAATTACCTACACTAGCCGATGTGTTTTATGAGATAACTTACATTGACCGATGTGTTTTATGAGATTACATAACACTGGCCGATGTGTTTTATGAGATTACATAACACTGGCCGATGTGTTTTATGAGATTACTTATCCTGGCCGATGTGTTTTATGAGATTTCTTAACACTGTCCGATGTGTTTTATGATATTACTTACCCTGGCCGATGTGTTTTATGATATTACTTACTCTGGCCGACGTGTTTTATAATATTACTTACACTGGCCGATGTGTTTTATGATAATACTTACTCTGGCCGACGTGTTCTATGATACTACTTACTCTGGCCGATGTGTTTTAAGAGATTACTTACACTGGCCGATGTGTTTTATGAGATAACTTAACACTGGCCGATGTGTTTCATGATATTACTTACCCTGGCCGATGTGTTTTATGAGATTACTTACACTGGCCGATGAGTATTATGAGATGACTTAACACTGGTCGATGTGTTTTATGATATTACTTACCCTGGCGATGTGTTTTATGAGATTACTTAACACTGGCCGACGTGTTTTATGACATTACTTAACACTGGCCGATGCGTTTGTTGAGATTACTTAACACTAACCAATGTGTTTTATGAAATTATTACTTAACACTAGCCGATGTGTTTTATGAGATTACTTAACACTGGCCGATGGGTATTATGATATTACTTACTCTGGCGAATGTGTTTTATGAGATTACTTAAACTGGCAGATGTGTTTTATGAGATTACTTAACACTGACCGATGTGTTTATGATATTTCTTACACTGGCCGATGTGTTTTATGAGATAACACTGGCCGAGGTGTTTAATTAAATTATTTTAGATTAGCCGATGTGTTTTATGAGATTACCCACACTAGCCGATGTGTTTTATGAGATTACTTACATTGACCGATGTGTTTTGTGAGATTACATATCACTGGCCGATGTGTTTTATGAGATTACATAACACTGGCCGATGTGTTTTATGAGATTACTTATCCTGGCCGATGTGTTTTATGAGATTACTTAACACTAGCCGATGTGTTTTATGAGATAACTTAACACTGGCCGATGTGTTTTATGAGATTACATAACACTGGCCGATGTGTTTTATGAGATTACTTATCCTGGCCGATGTGTTTTATGAGATTACTTAACACTAGCCGATGTGTTTTATGAGATAACTTAACACTGGCCGATTTATGAGATAACTTACACTGGCCGATGTGTTTTATGGCATTACTTACACCGATATGTTTTATGAGATTATTTCCACTGGACGCCGATGTGTTTTATGAGATTACTTAACAATAGCTGATGTGTTTTATGAGATTATTTACACGGGCCGATGTTTTTATAGATAACTTACACTGGTCGGTGTGTTTTTATCAGATTAATTATACAGGCCGATATGTTTTATGTTAGATTGCTTACACTGCCAGATGTGTTTTATGGCATTTCTTACACTGGCCGATGTGTTTATGATATTTCTTACACTGGCCGATGTGTTTTATGAGATAACACTGGCCGAGGTGTTTAATTAAATTATTTTAGATTAGCCGATGTGTTTTATGAGATTACCCACACTAGCCGATGTGTTTTATGAGATTACTTACATTGACCGATGTGTTTTGTGAGATTACATAACACTGGCCGATGTGTTTTATGAGATTACATAACACTGGCCGATGTGTTTTATGAGATTACTTATCCTGGCCGATGTGTTTTATGAGATTACTTAACACTAGCCGATGTGTTTTATGAGATAACTTAACACTGGCCGATGTGTTTTATGAGATTACATAACACTGGCCGATGTGTTTTATGAGATTACTTATCCTGGCCGATGTGTTTTATGAGATTACTTAACACTAGCCGATGTGTTTTATGAGATAACTTAACACTGGCCGATTTATGAGATAACTTACACTGGCCGATGTGTTTTATGGCATTACTTACACCGATATGTTTTATGAGATTATTTCCACTGGACGCCGATGTGTTTTATGAGATAACTTAACAATAGCTGATGTGTTTTATGAGATTATTTACACGGGCCGATGTTTTTATAGATAACTTACACTGGTCGGTGTGTTTTTATCAGATTAATTACACAGGCCGATATGTTTTATGTTAGATTGCTTACACTGCCAGATGTGTTTTATGGCATTTCTTACGCTGGCCGATGTGTTTATGATATTTCTTACACTGGCCGATGTGTTTTATGAGATAACACTGGCCGAGGTGTTTAATTAAATTATTTAAGATTAGCCGATGTGTTTTATGAGATTACCTACACTAGCCGATGTGTTTTATGAGATTACTTACATTGACCGATGTGTTTTATGAGATTACATAACACTGGCCGATGTGTTTTATGAGATTACATAACACTGGCTGATGTGTTTTATGAGATTACTTATCCTGGCCGATGTGCTTTATGAGATTACTTAACACTGTCCGATGTGTTTTATGATATTACTTACCCTGGCCGATGTGTTTTATGATATTACTTACTCTGGCTGACGTGTTTTATAATATTACTTACACTGGCCGATGTGTTTTATGATAATACTTACTCTGGCCGAAGTGTTCTATGATATTACTTACTCTGGCCGATGTGTTTTAAGAGATTACTTACACTGGCCGATGTGTTTTATGAGATAACTTAACACTGGCCGATGTGTTTCATGATATTACTTACCCTGGCCGATGTGTTTTATGAGATTACTTACACTGGCCGATGAGTATTATGAGATTACTTAACACTGGCCGATGTGTTTTATGATATTACTTACCCTGGCGATGTGTTTTATGAGATTACTTAACACTGGCCGAAGTGTTTTATGACATTACTTAACACTGGCCGATGCGTTTGTTGAGATTACTTAACACTAACCAATGTGTTTTATGAAATTATTACTTAACACTAGCCGATGTGTTTTATGAGATTACTTAACACTGGCCGATGGGTATTATGATATTACTTACTCTGGCCAATGTGTTTTATGAGATTACTTAAACTGGCAGATGTGTTTTATGAGATTACTTAACACTGACCGATGTGTTTCATGATATTACTTACCCTGGCCGATGTGTTTTATGAGATTACTTAACACTGGCGGATGGGTATTATGAGATTTCTTAACACTGACCGATGTGTTTTATGATATTACTTACCCTGGCGATGTGTTTTATGAGATAACTTAACACTGGCCGACGTGTTTTATGAGATTAGTTAACATTGGCCGATGTGTTTTCTGAAATTACTTACCCCGGCCGATGTGTTTTATGAAATTACTTACCCTGGCCGATGTGTTTTTTGAGATTACTTAACACTAGCCAATGTGTTTTATGGGATTATTACTTAACACTAGCCGATGTGTTTTATGAAATTACTTAACACTGGCCGATGTGTTTTATGGCATTACTTACACCGATATGTTTTATGAGATTAATTCCACTGGACGCCGATGTGTTTTATGAGATAACTTAACAATAGCTGATGTGTTTTATGAGATTATTTACACGGGCCGATGTTTTTATAGATAACTTACACTGGTCGGTGTGTTTTTATCAGATTAATTACACAGGCCGATATGTTTTATGTTAGATTGCTTACACTGCCAGATGTGTTTTATGGCATTTCTTACGCTGGCCGATGTGTTTATGATATTTCTTACACTGGCCGATGTGTTTTATGAGATAACACTGGCCGAGGTGTTTAATTAAATTATTTAAGATTAGCCGATGTGTTTTATGAGATTACCTACACTAGCCGATGTGTTTTATGAGATTACTTACATTGACCGATGTGTTTTATGAGATTACATAACACTGGCCGATGTGTTTTATGAGATTACATAACACTGGCCGATGTGTTTTATGAGATTACTTATCCTGGCCGATGTGCTTTATGAGATTACTTAACACTGTCCGATGTGTTTTATGATATTACTTACCCTGGCCGATGTGTTTTATGATATTACTTACTCTGGCTGACGTGTTTTATAATATTACTTACACTGGCCGATGTGTTTTATGATAATACTTACTCTGGCCGAAGTGTTCTATGATATTACTTACTCTGGCCGATGTGTTTTAAGAGATTACTTACACTGGCCGATGTGTTTTATGAGATAACTTAACACTGGCCGATGTGTTTCATGATATTACTTACCCTGGCCGATGTGTTTTATGAGATTACTTACACTGGCCGATGAGTATTATGAGATTACTTAACACTGGCCGATGTGTTTTATGATATTACTTACCCTGGCGATGTGTTTTATGAGATTACTTAACACTGGCCGAAGTGTTTTATGCCATTACTTAACACTGGCCGATGCGTTTGTTGAGATTACTTAACACTAACCAATGTGTTTTATGAAATTATTACTTAACACTAGCCGATGTGTTTTATGAGATTACTTAACACTGGCCGATGGGTATTATGATATTACTTACTCTGGCCAATGTGTTTTATGAGATTACTTAAACTGGCAGATGTGTTTTATGAGATTACTTAACACTGACCGATGTGTTTCATGATATTACTTACCCTGGCCGATGTGTTTTATGAGATTACTTAACACTGGCGGATGGGTATTATGAGATTTCTTAACACTGACCGATGTGTTTTATGATATTACTTACCCTGGCGATGTGTTTTATGAGATAACTTAACACTGGCCGACGTGTTTTATGAGATTAGTTAACATTGGCCGATGTGTTTTCTGAAATTACTTACCCCGGCCGATGTGTTTTATGAAATTACTTACCCTGGCCGATGTGTTTTTTGAGATTACTTAACACTAGCCAATGTGTTTTATGGGATTATTACCTAACACTAGCCGATGTGTTTTATGAAATTACTTAACACTGGCCGATGTGTTTTATGAGATTACTTGACCTTGGCCGGTGTGTTTTATGAGATAACTTAACGCTTGTCGATGTGTTTTATGAGATTACTTAACACTGGTCGATGTGTTTTATGAGATTACTTAACACTGGCCGATGTGTTTTATGAGATTACTTAGCCTTGGCCGATGTGTTTTATGAGATTCCTTAACACTGGCCGATGTGTTTTATGAGATAACTTAACACTGGCCGAGGTTTTATATTAGATTACTTAACACTGGCCGATATGTTTTATATTAGATTAATTACACTGGCCGATGTGTTTTATAAAATTACTTAACACTAGTCGATGTTTTTATATTAGATTACTTACACTGGCCTATGTTTTATGTTAGATTGCTTACACTGCCAGATGTGTTTTATGGCATTTCTTACACTGGCCGATGTGTTTATGATATTTCTTACACTGGCCGATGTGTTTTATGAGATAACACTGGCCGAGGTGTTTAATTAAATTATTTTAGATTAGCCGATGTGTTTTATGAGATTACCCACACTAGCCGATGTGTTTTATGAGATAACTTACATTGACCGATGTGTTTTGTGAGATTACATAACACTGGCCGATGTGTTTTATGAGATTACATAACACTGGCCGATGTGTTTTATGAGATTACTTATCCTGGCCGATGTGTTTTATGAGATTACTTAACACTGTCCGATGTGTTTTATGATATTACTTACCCTGGCCGATGTGTTTTATGATATTACTTACTCTGGCCGACGTGTTTTATAATATTACTTACACTGGCCGATGTGTTTTATGATATTTCTTACTCTGGCCGACGTGTTCTATGATATAACTTACTCTGGCCGATGTGTTTTAAGAGATTACTTACACTGGCCGATGTGTTTTATGAGATAACTTAACACTGGCCGATGTGTTTCATGATATTACTTACCCTGGCCGATGTGTTTTATGAGATTACTTAACACTGGCCGATGTGTTTTATGATATTACTTACCCTGGCGATGTGTTTTATGAGATTACTTAACACTGGCCGACGTGTTTTATAACATTACTTAACACTGGCCGATGCGTTTGTTGAGATTACTTAACACTAACCAATGTGTTTTATGAAATTATTACTTAACACTAGCCGATGTGTTTTATGAGATTACTTAACACTGGCCGATGGGTATTATGATATTACTTACTCTGGCCAATGTGTTTTATGATATTACTTACCCTGGCGATGTGTTTTATGAGATAACTTAACACTGGCCGACGTGTTTTATGAGATTAGTTAACATTGGCCGATGTGTTTTCTGAAATAACTTACCCCGGCCGATGTGTTTTATGAAATTACTTACCCTGGCCGATGTATTTTTTGAGATTACTTAACACTAGCCAATGTGTTTTATGGGATTATTACTTAACACTAGCCGATGTGTTTTATGAAATTACTTAACACTGGCCGATGTGTTTTATGAGATTACTTGACCTTGGCCGGTGTGTTTTATGAGATAACACTGGCCGAGGTGTTTAATTAAATTATTTTAGATTAGCCTATGTGTTTTATGAGATTACCCACACTAGCCAAAGTGTTTTATGAGATTTCTTACATTGACCGATGTGTTTTGTGAGATTACATAACACTGGCCGATGTGTTTTATGAGATTACATAACACTGGCCGATGTGTTTTATGAGATTACTTATCCTGGCCGATGTGTTTTATGAGATTACTTAACACTGTCCGATGTGTTTAATGATATTACTTACCCTGGCCGATGTGTTTTATGATATTACTTACTCTGGCCGACGTGTTTTATAATATTACTTACACTGGCCGATGTGTTTTATGATATTTCTTACTCTGGCCGACGTGTTCTATGATATAACTTACTCTGGCCGATGTGTTTTAAGAGATTACTTACACTGGCCAATGTGTTTTATGAGATAACTTAACACTGGCCGATGTGTTTCATGATATTACTTACCCTGGCCGATGTGTTTTATGAGATTACTAACACTGGCCGATGAGTATTATGAGATTACTTAACACTGGCCGATGTGTTTTATGATATTACTTACCCTGGCGATGTGTTTTGTGACATTACTTAACACTGGCCGACGTGTTTTATGACATTACTTAACACTGGCCGATGTGTTTGTTGAGATTACTTAACACTAACCAATGTGTTTTATGAAATTATTACTTAACACTAGCCGATGTGTTTTATGAGATTACTTAACACTGGCCGATGGGTATTATGATATTACTTACTCTGGCCAATGTGTTTTATGATATTACTTACCCTGGCGATGTGTTTTATGAGATAACTTAACACTGGCCGACGTGTTTTATGAGATTAGTTAACATTGGCCGATGTGTTTTCTGAAATAACTTACCCCGGCCGATGTGTTTTATGAAATTACTTACCCTGGCCGATGTATTTTTTGAGATTACTTAACACTAGCCAATGTGTTTTATGGGATTATTACTTAACACTAGCCGATGTGTTTTATGAAATTACTTAACACTGGCCGATGTGTTTTATGAGATTACTTGACCTTGGCCGGTGTGTTTTATGAGATAACACTGGCCGAGGTGTTTAATTAAATTATTTTAGATTAGCCTATGTGTTTTATGAGATTACCCACACTAGCCAAAGTGTTTTATGAGATTTCTTACATTGACCGATGTGTTTTGTGAGATTACATAACACTGGCCGATGTGTTTTATGAGATTACATAACACTGGCCGATGTGTTTTATGAGATTACTTATCCTGGCCGATGTGTTTTATGAGATTACTTAACACTGTCCGATGTGTTTAATGATATTACTTACCCTGGCCGATGTGTTTTATGATATTACTTACTCTGGCCGACGTGTTTTATAATATTACTTACACTGGCCGATGTGTTTTATGATATTTCTTACTCTGGCCGACGTGTTCTATGATATAACTTACTCTGGCCGATGTGTTTTAAGAGATTACTTACACTGGCCAATGTGTTTTATGAGATAACTTAACACTGGCCGATGTGTTTCATGATATTACTTACCCTGGCCGATGTGTTTTATGAGATTACTAACACTGGCCGATGAGTATTATGAGATTACTTAACACTGGCCGATGTGTTTTATGATATTACTTACCCTGGCGATGTGTTTTGTGACATTACTTAACACTGGCCGACGTGTTTTATGACATTACTTAACACTGGCCGATGTGTTTGTTGAGATTACTTAACACTAACCAATGTGTTTTATGAAATTATTACTTAACACTAGCCGATGTGTTTTATGAGATTACTTAACACTGGCCGATGGGTATTATGATATTACTTACTCTGGCCAATGTGTTTTATGATATTACTTACCCTGGCGATGTGTTTTATGAGATAACTTAACACTGGCCGACGTGTTTTATGAGATTAGTTAACATTGGCCGATGTGTTTTCTGAAATAACTTACCCCGGCCGATGTGTTTTATGAAATTACTTACCCTGGCCGATGTGTTTTTTGAGATTACTTAACACTAGCCAATGTGTTTTATGGGATTATTACTTAACACTAGCCGATGTGTTTTATGAAATTACTTAACACTGGCCGATGTGTTTTATGAGATTACTTGACCTTGGCCGGTGTGTTTTATGAGAAAACACTGGCCGAGGTGTTTAATTAAATTATTTTAGATTAGCCGATGTGTTTTATGAGATTACCCACACTAGCCAAAGTGTTTTATGAGATTTCTTACATTGACCGATGTGTTTTGTGAGATTACATAACACTGGCCGATGTGTTTTATGAGATTACATAACACTGGCCGATGTGTTTTATGAGATTACTTATCCTGGCCGATGTGTTTTATGAGATTACTTAACACTGTCCGATGTGTTTAATGATATTACTTACCCTGGCCGATGTGTTTTATGATATTACTTACTCTGGCCGACGTGTTTTATAATATTACTTACACTGGCCGATGTGTTTTATGATATTTCTTACTCTGGCCGACGTGTTCTATGATATAACTTACTCTGGCCGATGTGTTTTAAGAGATTACTTACACTGGCCAATGTGTTTTATGAGATAACTTAACACTGGCCGATGTGTTTCATGATATTACTTACCCTGGCCGATGTGTTTTATGAGATTACTAACACTGGCCGATGAGTATTATGAGATTACTTAACACTGGCCGATGTGTTTTATGATATTACTTACCCTGGCGATGTGTTTTATGACATTACTTAACACTGGCCGACGTGTTTTATGACATTACTTAACACTGGCCGATGCGTTTGTTGAGATTACTTAACACTAACCAATGTGTTTTATGAAATTATTACTTAACACTAGCCGATGTGTTTTATGAGATTACTTAACACTGGCCGATGGGTATTATGATATAACGTACTCTGGCCAATGTGTTTTATGATATTACTTACCCTGGCGATGTGTTTTATGAGATAACTTAACACTGGCCGACGTGTTTTATGAGATTAGTTAACATTGGCCGATGTGTTTTCTGAAATAACTTACCCCGGCCGATGTGTTTTATGAAATTACTTACCCTGGCCGATGTGTTTTTTGAGATTACTTAACACTAGCCAATGTGTTTTATGGGATTATTACTTAACACTAGCCGATGTGTTTTATGAAGTTACTTAACACTGGCCGATGTGTTTTATGAGATTACTTGACCTTGGCCGCTGTTTTTATATTAGATTACTTAACACTAGCATATGTTTTGTATTAGATTAATTACACTGGCCGATGAAGTTACTTAACACTGGCCGATGTGTTTTATGAGATTACTTGACCTTGGCCGGTGTGTTTTATGAGATAACTTAACGCTTGTCGATGTGTTTTATGAGATTACTTAACCTTGGCCGATGTGTTTTATGAGATTACTTAACACTGGCCGATGTGTTTTATGAGATTACTTAACACTGGCCGCTGTTTTTATATTAGATTACTTAACACTAGCATATGTTTTGTATTAGATTAATTACACTGGCCGATGAAGTTACTTAACACTGGCCGATGTGTTTTATGAGATTACTTGACCTTGGCCGGTGTGTTTTATGAGATAACTTAACGCTTGTCGATGTGTTTTATGAGATTACTTAACACTGGTCGATGTGTTTTATGAGATTACTTAACACTGGCCGATGTGTTTTATGAGATTACTTAACCTTGGCCGATGTGTTTTATGAGATTACTTAACACTGGCCGATGTGTTTTATGAAATTACTTAACACTAGTCGATGTTTTTATATTAGATTACTTACACTGGCCTATGTTTTTTATGAAATAACTTACACTTGTCGATGTGTTTTATGAGAATACTTAACACTGGCCAATGTGTTTTATGAGATTACTTACATTGGCCGATGTGTGTTTTATCAGATTAATTAACACTGATCGATATTTTTTATGAGACAATAGCCGATGTGTTTTATAAGATTACTTAACACTGGCCGATGTGTTTTATGAGATTACTTAACACTGGCCCATTTATAAGATTACTTACACTGGCCGATGTGTTTCATGAGATTATTTAATACTGGCCGACTTGTTTTATAAGATTAATTACAATTTCCGATGTGTTTTCTGAGATTATTTACACTGGCCGATGTGTTTCATGGCATTATTTACATTAACTGATGTGTTTTATGAGATTACTTACACTTGTCGGTGTGTTTTCTATGAAATTACTTAACAATAGCCGATGTGTGTTATGAGATTACATATAATGGCAGATGTGTTTTATGAGATTACTTAACACTGGCCGATGTGTTTTATGAGATAACTTAACAGTGGCCGATGTGTTTTATGAGATAACTTAACACTGGCCGATTTATGAGATAACTTACACTGGCCGATGTGTTTGATGAGATTATTTCCACTGGACGCCGATGTGTTTTATGAGATTACTTAACAATAGCTGATGTGTTTTATGAGATTATTTACACGGGCCGATGTTTTTATAGATAACTTACACTGGTCGGTGTGTTTTTATCAGATTAATTACACAGGCCGATATGTTTTATGTTAGATTGCTTACACTGCCAGATGTGTTTTATGGCATTTCTTACACTGGCCGATGTGTTTTATGAGATAACACTGGCCGAGGTGTTTAATTAAATTATTTAAGATTAGCCTATGTGTTTTATGAAATTACCTACACTAGCCGATGTGTTTTATGAGATTACTTAACACTGGCCGATGTGTTTTATGATATTACTTACCCTGGCGATGTTTTTTATGAGATTACTTAGCACTGGCCGACGTGTTTTATGACATTACTTAACACTGGCCGATGCGTTTGTTGAGATTACTTAACACTAACCAATGTGTTTTATGAAATTATTACTTAACACTAGCCGACGTTTTTTATGAGATTACTTAACACTGGCCGATGGGTATTATGAAATTACTTACTCTGGCCAATGTGTTTTATGAGATTACTTAAACTGGCAGATGTGTTTTATGAGATTACTTAACACTGACCGATGTGTTTCATGATATTAATTACCCTGGCCGATGTGTTTTATGAGATTACTTAACACTGGCGGATGGGTATTATGAGATTTCTTAACACTGACCGATGAGTTTTATGATATTACTTACCCTGGCGATGTGTTTTATGAGATAACTTAACACTGGCCGACGTGTTTTATGAGATTAGTTAACATTGGCCGATGTGTTTTCTGAAATTACTTACCCCGGCCGATGTGTTTTATGAAATTACTTACCCTGGCCGATGTGTTTTTTGAGATTACTTAACACTAGCCAATGTGTTTTATGGGATTATTACTTAACACTAGCCGATGTGTTTTATGAAATTACTTAACACTGGCCGACGTGTTTTATGAGATTACTTGACCTTGGCCGGTGTGTTTTATGAGATAACTTAACGCGTGTCGATGTGTTTTATGAGATTACTAAACACTGGTCGATGTGTTTTATGAGATTACTTAACACTGGCCGATGTGTTTTATGAGATAACTTAACCTTGGCCGATGTGTTTTATGAGATTACTTAACACTGGCCGATGTGTTTTATGAGATTACTTAACACTGGCCGATGTTTTTATATAAGATTACTTAACACTGGCCGATATGTTTTGTATTAGATTACTTACACTGGCCTATGTTTTTTATGGAATTACTTACACTTGTCGATGTGTTTTATGAAAATACTTAACACTGGCCGATGTGTTTTATGAGATAACTTACATTGGCCGATGTGTGTTTTATCAGATTAATTAACACTGATCGATATTTTTTATGAGACAATAGCCGATGTGTTTTATAAGATTACTTAACACTGGCCGATGTGTTTTATGAGATTACTTAACACTGGCCGATGTTTTTATATTAGATTACTTAACACTGGCCGATATGTTTTGTATTAGATTAATTCTACTGGCCGATGTGTTTTATGAAATTACTTAACACTAGTCGATGTTTTTATATTAGATTACTTACACTGGCCTATGTTTTTTATGAATTTACTTACACTTGTCGATGTGTTTTATGAGAATACTTAACACTGGCTGATGTATTTTATGAGATTACTTACATTGGCCGATGTGTGTTTTATCAGATTAATTAACACTGATCGATATTTTTTATGAGACAATAGCCGATGTGTTTTATAAGATTACTTAACACTGGCCGATGTATTTTATGAGATTACTTACATTGGTCGATGTGTTTTATTGCATTACTTACACTGGTCGATGTGTTTTATGAGATTACTTACACTGGTCGGTATGTTTTATGGCATTACTTACACTGGTCGATGTGTTTTATGAGAATACTTAAATATGTCGATGCTTTTTTATGGCATAACTTACACTGGTCGATGTGTTTCATGAGATTACTTACACTGGTCGATATGTTTTATGGCAGTACTTACACTGGTCGATGTGTTTTATGAGAATACTTAAATATGTCGATGTTTTTTTTATGGTATTACTTACACTGGTCGATGTGTTTGATGAGATTATTTACACTAGCCGATATGTTTTATGAGATTACTTACAATGGTCGATGTGTTTTATGAGATTACTTACCCTGGTCGATGTATTTTATGTTATAACTTTAGACTAGCCGATGTGTTTTATGAGATTACTTAACACTGGCAGGTGTTTTTATATTAGATTACTTAACACTGACCGATCGGTTTTATGAGAATATTTAACACCAGCCGACGTGTTTTATGAGATTACTTAACACTCTCCGATGTGTTTAATGAGATTACTTAAGACTATGAGATTACTTACACTAACCGATGTGTTTTATGAGATTACTTAACACTGGCCGATGTGTTTTATGAAATTACTTACACTGGCCGATGTGTTGATGATATTACTTGCACTGGCCGATGTGTTTTATGAAATTACTTACACTTTCCGATGTGTTTGATGAAATTACTTACACTGGCCGATGTGTTTGATGAAATTACTTACACTGGCCGATGTGTTTATGATATTACTTGCACTGGCCGATGTGTTTGATGAAATTACTTAACACCGGCCGATGTGTTTTATGAGATTACTTAACACTTGCCGATGTGTTTTATGAAATTACACTGTCCGATGTGTTTAATGAAATTACTTACACTGGCCGATGTGTTTATGATATTACTTGCATTGGCCGATGTGTTTGGTGAGATTACTTAACACTGGCCGATTTGTTAATGAAATTACTTACACTGGCCGATGTGTTTGATGAAATTACTTACACTGGTCGATGTGTTTATGATATTAATTGCACTGGCCGATGTGTTTGATGAAATTACTTACACCGGCCGATGTGTTTATGATATTACTTAAGACTAGCCGATGTGTTTATGATATTTCTTGCACCGGCCGATGTGTTTGATGAGATTACTTAACACTGGCCGATGTGTTTTATGAAATTACTTACACTGGCCGATGTGTTTTAAGACATTACTTAAGACTAACCGATGTGTTTTATGAGATGACTTACAGTAGCCGATGTGTTTTATGAGATTACTTAACACTGGCCAATGTATTTTATGAGATTACTTAACACTGGCCGATGTGTTTTATGAGATTACTTACACTGTTCTATTTGTTTTATGACATTACTTAAACTGCCGGATGTGTTTTATGAGATTACCTAACACTGGCCAATGTATTTTATGAGATTACAGAACACTAGGCGATGTGTTTTATGAAATTACTTACACAAGCCAATGTGTTTTATGAAATTACTTACACTAGCCAATGTGTTTTATGAGATTACTTAAAACTGGCCCATTCATGAGATTACTTACACTGGCCGATGTGTTTTATGAGATTACTTAACACTGGCCCATTTATAAGATTACTTACACTGGCCGATGTGTTTCATGAGATTATTTAACACTGGCCGACTTGTTTTATAAGATTAATTGCAATTTCCGATGTGTTTTCTGAGATTACTTACACTGGCCGATGTGTTTTATGGCATTATTTACATTAACTGATGTGTTTTATGAGATTACTTACACTTGTCGGTGTGTTTTCTATGAAATTACTTAACAATAGCCGATGTTTGTTATGAGATTATATATAATGGCAGATGTGTTTTATGAGATTACTTAACACTAGCCGATGTGTTTTATGAGATTACTTAACACTAGCCTATGTGTTTTATGAGATAACTTAACACTGGCCGATTTATGAGATAACTTACACTGGCCGATGTGTTTTATGGCATTACTTACACCGATATGTTTTATGAGATTATTTCCACTGGACGCCGATGTGTTTTATGAGATTACTTAACAATAGCTGATGTGTTTTATGAGATTATTTACACGGGCCGATGTTTTTATAGATAACTTACACTGGTCGGTGTGTTTTTATCAGATTAATTACACAGGCCGATATGTTTTATGTTAGATTGCTTACACTGCCAGATGTGTTTTATGGCATTTCTTACGCTGGCCGATGTGTTTATGATATTTCTTACACAGGCCGATGTGTTTTATGAGATAACACTGGCCGAGGTGTTTAATTAAATTATTTAAGATTAGCCGATGTGTTTTATGAGATTACCTACACTAGCCGATGTGTTTTATGAGATTACTTACATTGACCGATGTGTTTTATGAGATTACATAACACTGGCCGATGTGTTTTATCAGATTACTTATCCTGGCCGATGTGTTTTATGAGATTACTTAACACTGTCCGATGTGTTTTATGATATTACTTACCCTGGCCGATGTGTTTTATGATATTACTTACTCTGGCCGACGTGTTTTATAATATTACTTACACTGGCCGATGTGTTTTATGATAATACTTACTCTGGCCGACGTGTTCTATGATATTACTTACTCTGGACGATGTGTTTTAAGAGATTACTTACACTGGCCGATGTGTTTTATGAGATAACTTACCCTGGTCGATGTGTTTTATGAGATTACTTACACTGGCCGATGAGTATTATGAGATTACTTAACACTGGCCAATGTGTTTTATGATATTACTTACCCTGGCGATGTGTTTTATGAGATTACTTAACACTGGCCGACGTGTTTTATGACATTACTTAACACTGGCCGATGCGTTTGTTGAGATTACTTAACACTAACCAATGTGTTTTATGAAATTATTACTTAACACTAGCCGATGTGTTTTATGAGATTACTTAACACTGGCCGATGGGTATTATGATATTACTTACTCTGGCCAATGTGTTTTATGAGATTACTTAAACTGGCAGATGTGTTTTATGAGATTACTTAACACTGACCGATGTGTTTCATGATATTACTTACCCTTATGAGATTACTTAACACTGGCGGATGGGTATTATGAGATTTCTTAACACTGACCGATGTGTTTTATGATATTACTTACCCTGGCGATGTGTTTTATGAGATAAATTAACACTGGCCGACGTGTTTTATGAGATTAGTTAACTTTGGCCGATGTGTTTTCTGAAATTACTTACCCCGGCCGATGTGTTTTATGAAATTACTTACCCTGGCCGATGTGTTTTTTGAGATTACTTAACACTAGCCAATGTGTTTTATGGGATTATTACTTAACACTAGCCGATGTGTTTTATGAAATTACTTAACACTGGCCGATGTGTTTTATGAGATTACTTGACCTTGGCCGGTGTGTTTTATGAGATAACTTAACGCTTGTCGATGTGTTTTATGAGATTACTTAACACTGGTCGATGTGTTTTATGAGATTACTTAACACTGGCCGATGTGTTTTATGAGATTACTTAGCCTTGGCCGATGTGTTTTATGAGATTCCTTAACACTGGCCGATGTGTTTTATGAGATAACTTAACACTGGCCGATGTTTTCATATTAGATTACTTAACACTGGCCGATATGTTTT
This sequence comes from Cyrtodaria siliqua, assembly GCA_037043455.1. Lineage (NCBI taxonomy): Eukaryota > Metazoa > Mollusca > Bivalvia > Adapedonta > Hiatellidae > Cyrtodaria > Cyrtodaria siliqua. The sequence goes on along the minus strand of JAWPHD010003545.1, from coordinate 125,304 downwards.
GTATTAGATTAATTACACTGGCGATGTGTTTTATGAAATTACTTAACACTAGTCGATGTTTTTATATTAGATTACTTACACTGGCCTATGTTTTATGTTAGATTGCTTACACTGCCAGATGTGTTTTATGGCATTTCTTACACTGGCTGATGTGTTTATGATATTTCTTACACTGGCCGATGTGTTTTATGAGATAACACTGGCCGAGGTGTTTAATTAAATTATTTTAGATTAGCCGATGTGTTTTATGAGATTACCCACACTAGCCGATTTGTTTTATGAGATTACTTACATTGACCGATGTGTTTTGTGAGATTACATAACACTGGCCGATGTGTTTTATGAGATTACATAGCACTGGCCGATGTGTTTTATGAGATTACTTATCCTGGCCGATGTGTTTTATGAGATTACTTAACACTGTCCGATGTGTTTTATGATATTACTTACCCTGGCCGATGTGTTTTATGATATTACTTACTCTGGCCGACGTGTTTTATAATATTACTTACACTGGCCGATGTGTTTTATGATATTTCTTACTCTGGCCGACGTGTTCTATGATATAACTTACTCTGGCCGATGTGTTTTAAGAGATTACTTACACTGGCCGATGTGTTTTATGAGATAACTTAACACTGGCCGATGTTTTTCATGATATTACTTACCCTGGCCGATGTGTTTTATGAGATTACTAACACTGGCCGATGAGTATTATGAGATTACTTAACACTGGCCGATGTGTTTTATGATATTACTTACCCTGGCGATGTGTTTTATGAGATTACTTAACACTGGCCGACGTGTTTTATGACATTACTTAACACTGGCCGATGCGTTTGTTGAGATTACTTTACACTAACCAATGTGTTTTATGAAATTATTACTTAACACTAGCCGATGTGTTTTATGAGATTACTTAACACTGGCCGATGGGTATTATGATATTACTTACTCTGGCCAATGTGTTTTATGATATTACTTACCCTGGCGATTTGTTTTATGAGATAACTTAACACTGGCCGACGTGTTTTATGAGATTAGTTAACATTGGCCGATGTGTTTTCTGAAATTACTTACCCCGGCCGATATGTTTTATGAAATTACTTACCCTGGCCGATGTGTTTTTTGAGATTACTTAACACTAGCCAATGTGTTTTATGGGATTATTACTTAACACTAGCCGATATGTTTTATGAAATTACTTAACACTGGCCGATGTGTTTTATGAGATTACTTGACATTGGCCGGTGTGTTTTATGAGATAACTTAACGCTTGTCGATGTGTTTTATGAGATTACTTAATACTGGTAGATGTGTTTTATGAGATTACTTAACACTGGCCGATGTGTTTTATGAGATTACTTAACCTTGGCCGATGTGTTTTATGAGATTACTTAACACTGGCCGATGTGTTTTATGAGATTACTTACATTGGCCGATGTGTGTTTTATCAGATTAATTAACACTGATCGATATTTTTTATGAGACAATAGCCGATGTGTTTTATAAGATTACTTAACACTGGCCGATGTGTTTTATGAGATTACTTAACACTGGCCCATTTATAAGATTACTTACACTGGCCGATGTGTTTCATGAGATTATTTAATACTGGCCGACTTGTTTTATAAGATTAATTACAATTTCCGATGTGTTTTCTGAGATTACTTACACTGGCCGATGTGTTTTATGGCATTATTTACATTAACTGATGTGTTTTATGAGATTACTTACACTTGTCGGTGTGTTTTCTATGAAATTACTTAACAATAGCCGATGTGTGTTATGAGATTACAAATAATGGCAGATGTGTTTTATGAGATTACTTAACACTGGCCGATGTGTTTTATGAGATAACTTAACAGTGGCCGATGTGTTTTATGAGATAACTTAACACTGGCCGATTTATGAGATAACTTACACTGGCCGATGTGTTTGATGAGATTATTTCCACTGAACGCCGATGTGTTTTATGAGATTACTTAACAATAGCTGATGTGTTTTATGAGATTATTTACACGGGCCGATGTTTTTATAGATAACTTACACTGGTCGGTGTGTTTTTATCAGATTAATTACACAGGCCGATATGTTTTATGTTAGATTGCTTACACTGCCAGATGTGTTTTATGGCATTTCTTACACTGGCCGATGTGTTTATGATATTTCTTACACTGGCCGATGTGTTTTATGAGATAACACTGGCCGAGGTGTTTAATTAAATTATTTAAGATTAGCCGATGTGTTTTATGAGATTACCTACACTAGCCGATGTGTTTTATGAGATTACTTAACACTGGCCGATGTGTTTTATGATATTACTTACCCTGGCGATGTTTTTTATGAGATTACTTAACACTAGCCGACGTGTTTTATGACATTACTTAACACTGGCCGTTGCGTTTGTTGAGATTACTTAACACTAAACAATGTGTTTTATGAAATTATTACTTAACACTAGCCGACGTTTTCTATGAGATTACTTAACACTGGCCGATGGGTATTATGATATTACTTACTCTGGCCAATCTGTTTTATGAGATTACTTAAACTGGCAGATGTGTTTTATGAGATTACTTAACACTGACCGATGTGTTTCATGATATTAATTACCCTGGCCGATGTGTTTTATGAGATTACTTAACACTGGCGGATGGGTATTATGAGATTTCTTAACACTGACCGATGAGTTTTATGATATTACTTACCCTGGCGATGTGTTTTATGAGATAACTTAACACTGGCCGACGTGTTTTATGAGATTAGTTAACATTGGCCGATGTGTTTTCTGAAATTACTTACCCCGGCCGATGTGTTTTATGAAATTACTTACCCTGGCCGATGTGTTTTTTGAGATTACTTAACACTAGCCAATGTGTTTTATGGGATTATTACTTAACACTAGCCGATGTGTTTTATGAAATTACTTAACACTGGCCGATGTGTTTTATGAGATTACTTGACCTTGGCCGGTGTGTTTTATGAGATAACTTAACGCGTGTCGATGTGTTTTATGAGATTACTTAACACTGGTCGATGTGTTTTATGAGATTACTTAACACTGGCCGATGTGTTTTATGAGATTACATAACCTTGGCCGATGTGTTTTATGAGATTACTTAACACTGGCCGATGTGTTTTATGAGATTACTTAACACTGGCCGATGTTTTTATATTAGATTACTTAACACTGGCCGATATGTTTTGTATTAGATTAATTACACTGGCCGATGTGTTTTATGAAATTACTGAACACTAGTCGATGTTTTTATATTAGATTACTTACACTGGCCTATGTTTTTTATGAAATTACTTACACTTGTCGATGTGTTTTATGAAAATACTTAACACTGGCCGATGTGTTTTATGAGATTACTTACATTGGCCGATGTGTGTTTTATCAGATTAATTAACACTGAACGATATTTTTTATGAGACAATAGCCGATGTGTTTTATAAGATTACTTAACACTGGCCGATGTGTTTTATGAGATTACTTAACACTGGCCGATGTTTTTATATTAGATTACTTAACACTGGCCGATATGTTTTGTATTAGATTAATTACACTGGCCGATGTGTTTTATGAAATTACTTAACACTAGTCGATGTTTTTATATTAGATTACTTACACTGGCCTATGTTTTTTATGAATTTACTTACACTTGTCGATGTGTTTTATGAGAATACTTAACACTGGCCGATGTATTTTATGAGATTACTTACATTGGCCGATGTGTGTTTTATCAGATTAATTAATACTGATCGATATTTTTTATGAGACAATAGCCGATGTGTTTTATAAGATTACTTAACACTGGCCGATGTATTTTATGAGATTACTTACATTGGTCGATGTGTTTTATTGCATTACTTACACTGGTCGATGTGTTTTATGAGATTACTTACACTGGTCGATATGTTTTATGGCATTACTTACACTGGTCGATGTGTTTTATGAGAATACTTAAATATGTCGATGCTTTTTTATGGCATAACTTACACTGGTCGATGTGTTTCATGAGATTACTTACACTGGTCGATATGTTTTATGGCAGTACTTACACTGGTCGATGTGTTTTATGAGAATACTTAAATATGTCGATGTTTTTTTTATGGTATTACTTACACTGGTCGATGTGTTTGATGAGATTATTTACACTAGCCGATATGTTTTATGAGATTACTTACAATGGTCGATGTGTTTTATGAGATTACTTACCCTGGCCGATGTATTTTATGTTATAACTTTATACTAGCCGATGTGTTTTATGAGATTACTTAACACTGGCAGGTGTTTTTATATTAGATTACTTAACACTGACCGATCGGTTTTATGAGATTATTTAACACCAGCCGACGTGTTTTATGAGATTACTTAACACTCTCCGATGTGTTTAATGAGATTACTTAAGACTATGAGATTACTTACACTAACCGATGAGTTTTATGAGATTACTTAACACTGGCCGATGTGTTTTATGAAATTACTTACACTGGCTGATGTGTTGATGATATTACTTGCACTGGCCGATGTGTTTAATGAAATTACTTACACTTTCCGATGTGTTTGATGAAATTACTTACACTGGCCGATGTGTTTGATGAAATTACTTACACTGACCGATGTGTTTATGATATTACTTGCACTGGCCGATGTGTTTGATGAAATTACTTAACACCGGCCGATGTGTTTTATGAGATTACTTAACACTTGCCGATGTGTTTTATAAAATTACACTGTCCGATGTGTTTGATGAAATTACTTACACTGGCCGATGTGTTTATGATATTACTTGCATTGGCCGATGTGTTTGGTGAGATTACTTAACACTGGCCGATGTGTTTATGAAATTACTTACACTGGCCGATGTGTTTGATGAAATTACTTACACTGGTCGATGTGTTTATGATATTAATTGCACTGGCCGATGTGTTTGATGAAATTACTTACACCGGCCGATGTGTTTATGATATTACTTAAGACTAGCCGATGTGTTTATGATATTACTTGCACCGGCCGATGTGTTTGATGAGATTACTTAACACTGGCCGATGTGTTTTATGAAATTACTTACACTGGCCGATGTGTTTTAAGAGATTACTTAAGACTAACCGATGTGTTTTATGAGATTACTTACAGTAGCCGATGTGTTTTATGAGATTACTTACACTAGCCGATGTGTTTCATGAGATTACTTAAGACTAACCAATGTGTTTCATGAGATTACTTAACACTAACCGATGTGTTTAATGAGATTACTTAAGACTAATCAATGTGTTTGATCAGATTACTTAACATTAACCGATGTGTTTTATGAGATTACCTAAGACTAACCGATGTGTTTAATGAGATTACTTAACATTGGCCGATATGTTTTATGAGATTACTTAACACTGGTCTAGTGTTTTATGAAATTACTTACACTGGCCGATTGTTTATGCGATTACTTAGCACGGGTCGATGTGTTTTATGATTACTTACACTGGCCAATAAGTTTTATGAGATTACTTAACACTAGCCGATGAGTTTTATGAGATTACTTAAAACTAACCAATGTGTTTCATGAGATTACTTAACACTAACCGATGTGTTTAATGAGAGTACTTAAGACTAATTAATGTGTTTGATGAGATTACTTAACACTAACCGATGTGTTTAATGAGATTACTTAAGACATATCAATGTGTTTGATGAGATTACTTTACACTAACCGATGTGTTTAATGAGATTACTTACACTACCCGATGTGTTTTATGAGATTACTTAACATTGGCCGATATGTTTTATGAGATTACTTAACACTGGTCTAGTGTTTTATGAAATTACTTACACTGGCCGATTGTTTATGAGATTACTTAGCACGGGTCGATGTGTTTTATGATTACTTACACTGGCCAATAAGTTTTATGAGATTACTTAACACAAGCCGATGAGTTTAATGAGATTACTTAAGACTAACCAATGTGTTTCATGAGATTACTTAACACTAACCGATGTGTTTAATGAGATTACTTAAGACTAATCAATGTGTTTGATGAGATTACTTAACACTAACCGATGTGTTTAATGAGATTACTTACACTAGCCGATGTGTTTTATGAGATTACTTAACATTGGCCGATATGTTTTATGAGATTACTTAACACAGGTCTAGTGTTTTATGAAATTACTTACACTGGCCGATTGTTTATGAGATTACTTAGCACGGGTCGATGTGTTTTATGATTACTTACACTGGCCAATAAGTTTTATGAGATTACTTAACACTAGTCGATGTGTTTTATGAGATTACTTAACACTAGTCTATGTGTTTTATGAGATTACTTAACACTGGCCTAAGTGTGTTATGAGATACTTAACACTGGCCGATATATTGTATGAGATAACTTAATACTGGTCTAGTGTTTTATGAAATTGCTTACACTGGCCAATGAGTTGTATGAGATAACTTAACACTGGCCGATGTGATTTATGAAATTACTTATATTAACACTGACCGATTTGTTTTATGAGATAACTTACACTGGCCGATGCGTCCGAATTGTTGAAAAAGTTCCTCAATATTGTAAAGTTCCTGATCGACCCGTGTATACTCCTCATGTGTTTATACACATATTGAAGGAAATAATAACCTATGGCAATCGCTATTATAATGCCAATGGTTTCAGCTATTTCTTTTATATAATCCAAAATATTAAATACAGTGTCCCTGGCAACGCATATTTCATTTTCTCCTCCCCCGCACGAGTTGAGGCCGTCAACACAGTGCAGCTCCAAGTCGATACAGCGGCCATTGGAACACGTGACTAAGCTGTCATCTCCACTTCCGGTTTGTGCGCAGGTCCCTGGAGGACGAAGTAACATGACATAGAACACATATGTATATTGTAGTATATAGGTTTAATAGACGTGCATGTATACATATGCAAGTCATGTCACTCATATAATAATATATATATATAATAGCGAGAGCGAGCGAGCTCCTATGGTATTACATGAAAGAATCAAGCAAAAATGAATAAATCAATATATGAATCCAATAGGCTGATGATCTGAAAAAAAATACTAATGCGATTACAAAAGAAGTATTCTATTGTCGTAATCAAGTAGTCTATTGTCGTGAATATTTATATAGCATAATAAAAACAAATGCAAAGAAAAATATATAAAGAGGTGTAGAAACATCACGAGGTTTTTATTTTCAATGGCAGCTCGAAATACACACAGATAAAAACATTTACAACAATCGACATTGCGGTAACCCGGATTAGCGCTAACGGAAATTGACGAGGCTGTTCCGGACATTTTCCTGCCGACCCCGAACAGCCGCGTCTATTTCTGTAAATATCACGGAAATAGTTTCAGCTGTAAGGAAATTTATAAATGCAAGCCTATAGCGAGAGTTTATCACTTTTCTTCAAGAGCCAAAATACAATTGAAATTCTAAATTCATAACCATGCAATTCATTCATCGTGTAACGTAGCTAGGGACCAAAATCCAGGTTTTAGGACGCAATCTAAACACGCCGGACAAAAGCACCAAACTTTCTTCAAATGTGTTTTATATTTCTTTATATTTTTAAAGAATCCCCAAAGATTCGTGAATTTCTTTGGGTCAAGAAGTTGGAAAAATAACATTATTCTGGAATAATTCAATGAAAAATATATTTTAAATGTTTATTCATTATTTTATTTACCTATTTAAATGTAATGATATATTCCTATGAAATAATATATACAAAAAGGGATCAATATGGGTCTCAAGTTTTGGCAAAAGATATGGAAAAAATAGTAAAAAAACACTAAAACTGTTAATTTTTGGAATAGTTCGATATTTTTTTTATTTCTATAGCATATCTCTTGTTTCTTTTACTATATTAGGTATAATGATATTTTATACATTTCATCTTATTTTTAAAAGGGTACCCAAAGGTTCGTGAATCCCTAAATGTATGTTTTTTTTGGGTCAAAATGTTGGAAAAAAACAACTAAAACTGCTGATTTCTGGAATAATTAAATTAACATATATTTTAAATGCTATTCATTATTTTATTTACCCATTCAGTATGTTTAATGATATATTTTTATAAAATAATACATAAATAAAGGAATATATATGGGTATTTTGGCAAAAAATATGGAAAAAAGAGTAAAAACATTATTTTTTTAACGTATCTCTTATTGTCTTTTAGTATTACCATATAAGGTATAATACTATTTTATACATTTCAGCCCACAAAGGTTCGTGACTCCCTAAATGTATTTCTTTTTTGGTCAAAATGTTGGAAACATAACTAAAACTGCTGATTTCTGGAATAATTCAATAAAAATATATTTTAAATGCTTATTCATTATTTTATTCACACATTTAAGTGTATTGATATATGTCAATGAAAAAATAAATAAAATGAAGGGATAAATAATAATAATTATAATTATAATATTATGATAATTAATAATATTATATAATATATAATGTGTTGGCTTGTGTTTGTTTGATAATAATCGTATCATTAGTTGAATGTTGTACTATACCTCTCTTATGGTTATCATTTGTTCCTGCTTATGATACAATCGTCATAAACATGCCATAAATGACAGATTTGGCAGTTATCGAACGACGTACACAACGATCTTTTGTAAAAAAAAAAAAAAAATAACATAAGAGCTATGGTACAAAACATACAGCACATTTTTGTCACATATGCGCTTTATACTGCACCTTGGACCAACGGTTTGACTTTTTTTATCGATTCCACAGCAAAACAAATGCAAACAACGGGCTCGACTGAGGTAGGCTTTTGATTCATAACTGCCTTATATTAAACGAGTTTATGTTGTTTTTGTTGTTGTTTTTCAGTTAAAGCTCACATTCCTTCCAAAGTGGTTATTCCTCCGCCAAAAAAGTAATTCATTCATCCGGTACTTTCTGAGATTATCCCTCCCAAAGTCTCAGACATGAAATAAATATATGGCCCTGTACATTTTGGGAGAACTATTCTCAGAATTAAATTACCTTTTTCGACGGAGAGAAAACCTTACTTTGTAGAGGCATGTGTACTTTTGTGAAACAAAATTCCTTCATATTTCATCTGTGTGTGTGTGTGTGTGTGTGTGTGTGTGTATGTGTTTCATATTGACCGACTTCCGGTTCGTACTGGCCGCGTTTACGTCGTATTATTTGTAGAGTTTATCTTAAAACACTACTAATATAGTTCAGTTAATTACTATAAATTCATGTTCATTTACATGTATTTAGGCACTATCAATATTCTGTCTGCAGATTCCGAAAAACCCTCAGTTTAAACATAAGCAAACTAACAACGTGTGAAGTCATCGAAAAAGCTATTATGCTGCCTGCACACTATTCCGGGTTCCAGTCTGTGGTTTAAACAAACATCTCAACAAATATTAACCAAAAACTACATCAGTTGAAGTGATTGGAAAGAATATAACATGTGAAATACCAATAGTGTTGCGAACGCGGGTTGGCGAATTCAACATATAAGCCTGAATTTGCCTACGCTATCCGGCTAAAATGCTTTAAATAAACATACATGAATGAGCCAAGGTAGCCCAACCTACCCCAAAAGTTATAGTAGATAGTTAAATAAACAAATGTGATACAAAATCAGTGAAATATTGTCTAGCCTACCTTCATGGAATGACACAAACTTGATTATAAATTTCCCGGAGAAACGTCTTCCAGAATCAGATCTCCTAAATATCACCGTGAGTTGTCTTTGTGTCGTCGTGAACACTTGGTCAGCTCTTACAAGTGTAGCGTTGCTACCACATAATGCTGTCGGTAAACCTTTGCAGAAATAAAACGAAGTTTTAATATGTATATAAGATGATATAGTTGAAATAAAATTTACAAAAAATATATAAAATATATATATATAAATGTTTTTATTATTTTCCCCCACTCACTCACTCACTCACTCACGGCCCTAAACTGCAACGCCCTAAAAATTCTTGTACATTCGTAGTTGGATAAATGGCTAGGGTACAACATATTTATAGCATATTTTTCTCGTATACGATTTATACTGTACTCTCGGGCCAGCGGCCCTCGAGAAGCTGTATAAATCACATATACTCGAAAAAGTATGCTATAAATATTACTTACTTTGCGTAGAGCAATTCCTACACACATGTACTATAACACTATATCTGCTTACCTCTTTTCTTCCTTCTCTTAACCTGTGCCAAGGCGGTCCATTGTTCGACATAGGTTTGACAAGTTCATGCCATTTTATTCAATATTGATATTCCAACATTATTGGATGGTTCTTTAATATGAATACGTAAGAATTGACACTTTCTCACTTATAAGTCAAGCTCACACTGGGATTCGAACTCTCGGTTTCCTATGTATCCGTCTACTGTAATCTAACCAATTCTAGTCAATTCAGTTCGAGCGCAATTGCGTAAAATATGCATTAAATATATCGTTACCTTGTATATGTACTGCTTTATCCAGATACCGACCTCCGTCCAAAATTGTCATGTTCGTGTCTTCGCAATAAGATCCCAATGCAAATTCGGTGAAATAAAACAATACCAAGCTGTTACTGTCCTGTGTTTGCTCTGGAAATATTGTGACTTTACACTCGTTTCCGGGCAAATAGCTCGGAAGACTGTCCGCGTTAAAATGTAGTTCTCCAGCTTTGTTAAATCTTGCAATTTCAGCACCACACGATTCGTGCATGTTCCCTTGAAATAAAGAGAGGATACAGTTACACACCGACATTTATTATCTGCTATTTCTTCTTAATTATCTGCTACTTCTTTATATTAGTAATCGTATTTACCATTGTGCTATGTGCAGTATTTTTAATATAGCATACAACTTTTAAATTATATAATGTGCATTCAGTATAGTATATTACGTAATTTTATTATGTGCATTCAGTATAGTATATTACGTAATTTTATTATGTGCATTCAGTATAGTATATTACGTAATTTTATTATGTGCATTCTTTGTTATAGAATAGTAATTAATGGTTATTTTAAAATGAGAATATTAAATGAGAAATGAACGCATAATATATCTATACTCTATGAAATAATTTTAGAAATTAAATAACATGGTAAATCCCATTAGACGAGGGTTAGGCTATGTGTCGCATCGGTCATGCATGGTGAAATAAACATGCTCAACATTGTCAATGTATGCACATTCTGTATACGCCCGTTTGAAAAACGGGACTTATTATGTTATGGAGTTGCCATCCGTACGTCCGTCCGTTAACAATTGATTTCCACATGATAACACAAGTATTACAAACATGGTTATAAAAGTTCATACATAGAATACCCATGAGACAAGAATGAGATCACAAGGTCAGAGGTCAAGGTTAAAGTGGCATGACATAGGAAAAATGCTTCCGCGTTATAACTCTTGTACCCTTCAACCTAGGATCATGACATTTCATACATATACTGTTCATGGGACAGGTCATAGATCATAGGTCAAGGTAACTCGCACTTTACCTTGAGTACCTTTCAACCTAGGTTCATGAAACTTCGTAGATAGACTGCCCATAGTACAAGGATAATACCTATTGTTTTTGAGGTCAATAGGGCAAAGGTCAATGTCACGGTTACCCGACATAGAAAAACGGTTTCCGAGCTATAACTCGAGTAGCTTTCAACCTAAGATCATGAACTTCTTAGACAAACTTCCGTGGGACAAAGGTGATCCCTGTTGTTTTTTAAGTCCCTAGTTATCGATAGTTCAATGGCATATACACCTGAAACCTAGGAAATGCTTTACACATAAAAACATCAGCAAACGAGCGTATAATGCCCCGTTAGGTGGCGCTCTCGTAAATAAAGATACATTTTAAAGGAAAGTATGCCATGTTTAAACCCGATAGCCCATATTATTTGGTGTGTAATTGAATTTTGTTTAACGGCTCATCAACACATTATAGGTTATTTAGAAGTGCCCCAGAGAGAGTAGAAGGATACATAGGAATCAGGAACCTGTCCTATTACTACTGTCGAATAGATACATATGGATGTTTAACGTGCTCGGGGAATATACACAGATACACTGACCGGTTTACGACCCCCACCCGACGGACGAGGCTAAGCGAAATTGTGTTGGACCCAGGAACACTCAGACAAAACTCAGTGACACCGGTGAGGTTTGAACCCGGGTCCTGCTTTTTCAAGTTGAACGACATGGGAAAGGGCAGGAAACCAGAGTAAGCCTACACCTACAACTATCATTATAAAATATGTTATGTGTTCCATACCAACATACTACCATTACGACGTCTGGGTAAACATTTAACATAAACAAGTTAACAGTGTAACAAATATATAAACAGTCAACTTACATTTCTCAATCGTATAGGCGTCACTGTACGACTGTATAATGGCGACCAATATTAAAACCGCCGATCCCATGTTAAAGAAGTCCACAACTGGTCTCATACTTTCCGATATATATAACCTACCCTATTTTAAAACTACACGTATTCATCAGACTGAGTATGAAACACCCACTGGATAGCAAGAACACATAATCACTTTATATACCTGTGGAAAACGAAAAATTATTGACCCAATATTAATCCCCAATGTCAACATGACTAAAACGCTCGAACGATCGTCCGCAATGAATACAGCAGAACGTAGTGAATGATATAATATATTCTAATACACCCGCACGATAAAGCCTAGTTTATAATATCGTTATATTCAATGAAATATCACTGTCATTTTTGCAACGTTAGGAGAGTAAGCAAAACAATGCGAAATATTTCAGTTGTGTGCACTATTTTCGCATTTTAGGGGTATTAGACTAGAAATAGAAATAGAACATCGTTTACGGTGAATTATCGTCTAATATATCACGGTTTGTCTTTAACTGTAAACAATAATTTTACTCGCACTTTGCGCTCGTCAAATTATTGTCTACAATTGAACTTCAAACCGTGATATATTACACGATAATTCATCATAAACGATGTTCTATTTCTTAAGTGAATGTAGTATATTGATAAATAGAACTGCATTTCTGAAAACATAATGATACCAACGAGACTGTCGTAGGAACCTTAAAAAATCTTTTAAAAAACTAACCCGCCATATAACGGCAAAACTACACTACAAAACCGTTTATCAAGACTGTGTCCAGGTGTTCAGGTCATATACTAAATGTATATGTGCCAATTAAAAGCATAGGTTTATTCACGCGTTATTAAAATACCCGTGATTGACTATGCGTAAAATGAATTATGAGTTGGTAACTCTTAATTCGACGCTCCAGCTTTGGGGTTTGGCCTGGCTGGTTAAGACCGTGTATATTGTGCCTATAGAGTCTGGATTCTCAAAATATGTTAGTTATATAATTATTTACACTCAGTTGCAAAAGAAAGTGGACACTGAGTTTTGTTAAGATTTAATTGTATAAAAAAAAAAAGAATTAAATTGACAAATTCTAAAATGAATATGCCATGTTTGGTACCAAAGTGTTTACCATTTTATTGCCAATATCATATAGACATTTGTTTTTCAATAGCTCGAATCATTAAGGGACTGATCTCCCTCATTATGAGGGCGGCTCTTAAAACATATATATGTAGGTGCGCTATTAAGCAACACAAGACTAGGTGTTTCGCGTCATTTTCAACACATGCAAGGTTATAAATGACGGTCGTTTTATTTTTGAATAATTTGGAGGCAGACCCGCATGCACTTTTCCTGGGTAGAACCAGTACTGTATACCTCCCGCTATCCGTAAGAATCGACACTTCCTCACTTACAATTCGAACTCCCTGTGTAATTCGAAGCTGCAGCGGTAAGAGGCGAATGTTTACAACGCAACGTCGTTAACCATTCGGCCACGGAGTTAAACGTGTAAATCCCTTAACGTCTTAACCATAGGTTGCCTCTAAATAACTCTTTATTGTGTTAGCTGATAACATTTTATGTTTCAGACAAAATGATGCCATTAATTGACTCCAGATACATTTATCAATTAAAGTTTAATTGTACCATCCAAGGAGGGGAACTCTATAATATTTTTCTTTCGTTCCAATCCTATTAACTATCATGTACTGTACCAATATATATATATAGAGAGATATTGTAAACATGTTGGAAAAAAATATGTTTAAACAAATTGTACCACCCAGACAATAATTGAAGCATTTACCAAGTGGCATTTTCATTATTACAGGAAGGTAATGTTAAGCCTTTTAGTTGTAACCAAATAAACATTCAGCCGGTTTAGGATTTTATTCACAACTTACGGTTTGTTCAGCACTATTTAAATGGCATACAGTACATTAGTTTGTTTCTAAAAACAGGGGAAATGTGACATAGGTAAGTCTGCATGCGAGTGTATTTATAATCTACCATATTATTCGGCGGGGGATATGGTAATAGTGTCCGTTCGTCCGTTCGCCCGTCACACTTTTGTCCGCGCTATTTCTCAGTAACCCTTAGTTGGATTTTCGCAAAACTTGCTGGGAGGCATCAATATCAATTGGAGATGCGCATATTTCGTCGCATTCCAGTTCGACGATTTTTCATGGAGTTATTGCCCTTTGAATTTCTTTTATACAAAATTCTTGTCCGTGCTACTTCTCTATAACCTCTTGTCGAAATTTCGCAAAACTTGCTGGGAAGCATCAATATCAAGCGGAGATGCGCATGTTGTCGTCGCATTCCGGATTGATGATTGTTCATGGAGTTATTGCCTTTTGACATTTTTTATATAAAATGCTTGTCCGTGCTACTTCTCTATAACCTCTTGTCGAAATTTCGCAAAACTTGCTGGGAAGCATCAATATCAAGTGGAGATGCGCATATTGTCGTCGCATTCCGGTTCGATGATAGTTCATGGAGTTATTGCCCGTTGACATTTTTTATATAAAATTCTTGTCCGTACTACTTCTCTATAACCTCTTGTCGAAATTTCGCAAAACTTGCTGGGAAGCATCAATATCAAGTGGAGATGCGCATATTGTCGTCGCCAGGTATTTTTTTATTGTACGTTTGTCTAAACTTGTCAATTTGTTTCCACAAAAAAACATCGGCGGGGAATATGACTGTCTCTCAGACTGCTTTCTTTTTGTATTAGCTTCAGTCTTAATAAAGTAGCTAACATATTCACATCGTTGTTAAATATATAAACATTACAAGTTTTACTGAGTCCGTTCATAAAAGGTAATATAAGGTGCAGCACATCTCACACCACTAGCATCGGCTTGGTATTCTACTTTAAGGCCACACAGATTGGGCTTGGTGATCCCAAAGGACCAGTACTTTATAACTCTCCCGATTTCTAGTCGGAGAGACTTTTTACAGCCGCCACACAGCACTAAATAAACGCTAGTGTGAATGTCAATACATACTGAAAAGGGGATCCCTATGAAGCAACAAACACAAACGAGAGACAAGTACCAGACTTGATTTTAATTACTCATTGGAGGTAATATAAAAGTATAAATAAAAACAATATAGACATATACCATTTCAAATACTGAATTATCAGTATAGGTATTACTGTATAAACTACTTAGTATCACAGAATATAAAACATGTACAATATGGCAACGCAATACACTACAATGGCTATGCTCTGTGCGTGGCAACAGATATATAGCGTTCGTGTCCTTCGTCATCTTTCTATAATAATGGTCATCCTTTGTAGCATTGTATGGCTAAAGGTCATCTTTGTATGACTAAAGGTCATTCTTGTCTGAATAAAGGTCTTGATTGTATGCCTAATGGTTATTCTGGTATCATTATATGACTAAATGTCATCTTTGTGTGGCTAAAAGTCATCCTTGTATGACTAAAGGTCATCCTTCAGTTGTACCATTGAATGACTAAAGGTCATCCTTGTATGACTATAGGTCATCCGTCTATGGCTAAAGGTCATCCTTGTATGAATATAGGTCATCCATGTATGCTAAAGGTCATCCTTTTATGACTATAGGTCATCCGTGTATGACTAAAGGTCATCCTTGTATGAATATAGGTCATCCATGTATGGCTAAAGGTCATCCTTGTATGACTATAGGTCATCCGTCTATGGCTAAAGGTCATCCTTGTATGAATATAGGTAATCCGTCTATATATAAAGGTCATCATTTTATGAATATAGGTCATCCATGTATGGCTAAAGGTCATCCTTGCATGTTGTATCATCCATCCTGAATCATATCGGAAATATGTATAAGCATTTGACAGTATATTGATTGGTCAACAACTAGAAACTTATATACTATATATTCTGGACAACTCGAATTATTTTATAATGGCATATTCTGGATAAACAGAAATATGGCCTTATATATGACCAGCATAAGACTGTACCCTGTAATTTAGGCATATGGACTGGTCAACTAAAACTTAATATATATTCCGGACAAATGCATATGCTACTCAGTAGGAACGATGTACGTTTATATAAAGCAGCATGGGACTGCACGCCTGTAGTAATTGTGAGACATAATAGAAGGTCTGTAATAGATCTTGCTATATCTAAGTGGACTAATAAAGCAGCCCGGGATAGGGAATCTAAGAAACTCGCAATATAAACCTCAAGATTGCCATGTGTCCCTTTAAGCCCCAGATCCTAGTGACCTAGATTAGGCAGCAGTCGTGTGTATAAGCGTTTATTTATCCTCGCTGTATTACACTAAGCATTTTAACGAGCAGACCTCGGTTTAAATTCTCATCCGAAGGACTGGTAAGGTAGAAAATACTTTTGAAATATTTCGATAATTAACCCAAATTCGGTCCTGGCTGGGATTGAAAGCGCGATCCCTGGGTTACTAAGCCGCAATGCTAACTATTAGCACTACGGCGCTATCTCTCTTCGTTTGAAGTACAAAACCAAATAAAGGCACTGTCTTATAAATCGTGATTGTATGAGGTTTGAAATATAAAATTTGTTGAAACCATGTTTGTAGAAATCTGAAGTTTATTAAAATCAATTGTATAAATGTAAAAATCTGACCTGCAATAAAATGCAAAATCAGGATTAGATAACGCTAGACAACTGTTTAACTTGATGTTTAGGTATTTGGAAGATTTAGCTGCCCCCTTTTGGAATCATTATAATTATTTGTCATTTATCATAATTAAACTTATTTACGTACTTTTAAATTGTAACTGTAAAGTGAATAAAAACTTTGGCAGAAACAAGCGCCCCAAACAGTAGTTCAAACACACTTAGCTAGCTACTGCATATTCATTTCTATATAGTCTTTCAAAAGGAAAGTTAATTCAATTATTAAATAAATAGTAACTCTTTTTCAAATGTTCGAACAAATTTTCGATTTTTTTAACTCAAGAACAAGTGTTCGAAAATTTGAAGAAGAGTTACTATTTATTTAATAGCTACTGCATAGTTTATAAAATATATATGCATGAATAGTAGGCTGCTATTTAGAATTCGTGAATATAATAAAATAATACCATACGTTAAACATGGATTTAACATTTCTGCTACAAGTCACTCGACTTTGATTGGTATTTAGTTTCAATTTGAGACTACTTCATCATAAGATGGCGGAGGCAGCGTCGATGGTGATGGATAATGCACGCCTCTACCAGGTGGCGCCGATGGTTGTGGATAATAATAAGAATTCGATGGCATCGGCGTAAGTGGCAGTAAAACACTTCCATATTGTGAACCAGGTTGCAATAAGTCTGTATTTAAGACTACTTCATCATACGAAGGCGGAGGCAGCGTCGATGGTGGTGGATTATATACGCCACCACCAGGTGGCGTCGATGGTTGTGGATAATAATCAGAATTCGGTGGCATCGGCGGAAGTGGCGGTAAAACACTTCCATATTGTGAACCTGGTTCCAATAAGTCTGTATTTAAGACTACTTCATCATAAGATGGCGGAGGCAGCGTCGATGGTGGTGGATAATATACGCCACCACCAGGTGGCGTTGATGGTTGTGGATTATAGTCAGAATTTGGTGGCATCAGCGGAAGTGGCGGTAAAGCACTTTCATATTGTGAACCTGGTTCCAATAAGCCTGTTTGTGGAGTTGAATGATCCTGCGATGACACAGAGATTTGGTCCAGCTCCACGTTGTCCTGTCGTGTCATCGCAACACCATCCCCAGTGTTCGTATAAGGGGGTTCCTAAAATAAAGATACAGAACCTCGTCGATTTTTGTGAATTCGATTATTATGTTTACTCGGGCATTCCATATAACGAGCGGAAAGAAAGCGTTCCAGGTATGAAACAACTAATTATTTTCCCCATAGACACCAATGTTAAAATGTCACTTATTAACAATTTGCTGCAACTTCAACTCAAGTATGGATAATGCAGAGGTGTAATTTTCATATAGAAAACTAATTTTCCACTTGAAAAATCACCAGAAAAGGTGGGGTCACAAGACATGTATGAAAGTTCTTGTTTGTTTACTAAACAGGTCAAGGGTGTAGCTGTTTTCATTAATAGTTGCTCACAACGTGTAAGCAAAGAGTCGACATTTCGAAAATATTCACCAGTGATCCAGTAAAACATATTAATACGCTTTTTATTCATACAACCACAAAATCGAATAGAAATGGTCAGTTTTACCCTACTTGTAAGGCCCATTTCCATAAAAAAAGGATAGTTACTTTTTATTATAGGAAATACATTCGACAACACCTCGAAGGTTTACATGTAATTGTGCCGTTTTACTTTAGCCTGGGATGAACATTGAAATATACGGCCCTGCTTTAGTAGCCTTTACCATTTTGCGATACCACGTGGTCGAATATGTGATATTACGTATTCATTTTGAAAGCGTGATATCACGTATTCGAATATGTGATATCATCTATTCGTATTCAAATACGTGATATCATATATTCGAATAGGTGATATCATATATATTTCATGTATTTAAATATGGGATATCATCCTTTCAATCATAAATAGCTGATATCACAAAATAGTATTAACAATTAAAACGAAATTTTAAACTGTATAGTATACGTATACGCATATTCTACAACGTTTAAATTAACTGAATTCAGAATAAATAGGCCTTGAGCCAGGACCCACAATTTTCGATATTGCTACCAACTCAGGTGGCAAATTCTATCATTATTGTTTGGAAAGAGCAATGTCTGTAGATGACATTTTTCTATGATAGCAATCTGGAACGGGTAGCTTATACAGTTTAATTCGAACAATAATAGGTGTATCATTGTAGCCTTGGCATCACATTTTGGATGTTCATTTTTGCACATTATTATTTTTTGATAATTGTTTATATACTTTTGAAATCAGCAAATTAGGTTTATAATTCATATTAGTTTAATACAGAATAAATAAGTTTTGTGTCAGGATTGCATTCTGCTTAAAATCACTATTTTGCTTAAAATTGGAGGTCATATTACCCCACCCACTATTGACACATTTTCATGCATTAAGGTTAGTATATATTTATTTTAAATTTTATGTATACAATTGTAAGAATAAGTAATTCAAAACTATTCTATGATGATTTAATTATTATATTATTAATTAATGAAGGTATATACTATGCAACGTTCAGGCCTTTCCTTGCATATACAAGTTCAGCAAGCCTGAAAAGAGGATACACGTATCGAACAGGAAGTGAAAGTCTTCCTCGGAATAATTGCAACATCACTATTAATTTAATTTTCTGATATATGCATATATTGCACAAAAGACACAAACAGTCAAAAGGATTCTAGATAAGGGAAATGTGAGTGTTTCCGCTTTTTATTAGTCCATTCTTAGGTGTATGCGTTATTCAATACTTATTATGATTAAGACATTTTGAATAAAGACACGAATCAATAGTTAACACATGCAAACACAAAATCCAATTACCGTTAGATGTCTATTTTAATATCTTCAATTGCAATGTATGTCTATTTTAACGATGTTTAACACCAGTTTGAATTACCCCACCCACATAAATTACAATAAAAACGTATGCATATGCAATTTAAAACTAGTACATGCATTTGCACAAAAAACATCGAAGAAGAAGCTTAAAGGTAATATATAGACTACTGTACTAACTACTAACCATGGCAATATAATTGATACAGTTATTACAATAACACTTTCTTAACATAGTCTTTGCATTTTGTTATAGTCAAATCCTATTTTTGTGCATGCTGAAATAGTGCATGCTGAATGACAGTTACCTAAAAAAAGATTGAACGTGTATTGCCAATGACGGGGATAGTAGCGACAATGACAAAGACTATCACACAGGAGTCTATGTACTGCCTTAAACTGTCCCTTATTGATCTCAATATTAGTATTTACTTAAATTTGTTTTTTGACAAAACGTATACTTTTACCTTTAATTTTGTGTGTGAAGTTATTGAAGATGCACTTTAAAAGAACCAAAATTGAATGAATTGGATGTTGTTAAACGGATTATCAACACATTATATGTTATTAAGACCCGTCCCCAGAGAGAAGGGAGCTATACTTTCGAATCCGAGAACCTAGTATATCTGGACTTTCACCAGTTGCAACATGTCTGTAAGCCTTATATATGCCCATCCTATTGCTACGTTTTGATTGGTAATATCAATTAATGGCAAGGTCTTTGGAATAATAAAAGACAATTAATAGTACTATTATCATATCTCGTTTAAATAATAGTTAATAGTATTACTTAAAATTACAATATTGAAGTTAGTTAAAACAACAACAGCAACAATAAAAAAGACACGCTCACACATAAGAATCGGTACCCACGATATCGGGATAGTACACATTTGAATACTCAGAAAACTATGTCTGGCACACGAGTACTAACTACTACAATACCATGGTTTTCATGATAGTACTTTGGGCGAATTAAGGGTGTACATTTGTAAAAATAAAACACTCCGAATTAACAATATAAGCCATTTAAACCTGAAAAAAGTGGTAGGTGCATGAACTTCTTTGATCGTATCTTAGATTTGTTTTCTCTTTGGCTGCAACTGCTTTGGTTAATCAGTACAATTATGGATTCATTCTGGGGTGTTTCTAATTAAGTATTTTATATATATTTACAAAAACATATAAGTTAAAAACTAACCATTTTTTCTGGGTGTTGACTTTATTGTTAAGATTTCCTTTTGATGGTATATACTTTTATTAACACCGTCTTGTCAAGAAGGACTAATAGGGAGGCTGTGTAGACATAACATCAATTTAAGTTAACCAAGAGGCAGTATTGCCTACTGACCATTCCAAGTCGCTTATTCTGTATTCACCACTCTTTATGTTTGTATATTGTCCCATTTATTGACTATTTATTTTGATTTTTGTTATTTAGTTTGTTGTACAGTGTTAACCTACGGTGCAATTGCCTTTGAGTGCTGTGGTTCATATAGGACTATTTTTCTCATTTTATGTAGATATAGATGCTGACAATGCTGCTGACAAAGCTACAGTAGTCAATGTATTTTATCCAACGCTTCATGTCAATACCCAATTGGTCCATAAATTGCTTGCCATGACAATGCAGCGGTCTCTTTTATGGTTTTAGTGGGTGGCTTTATAAAATATGCGACTTGTAAACATCGTTAAAATAGACATTTACTTACGATAACAATTTCAATTGTTTTAATTAATTTAGGTCTTTGTAATGTAATGCCTCACCAAAGGTCCCATTCTTGATAACTATTGCTGTTCTTAAACCTAACTCTGAAGTGATTTTATAAAAATAAAAGTGTACAACTGCAAGTCATAAACAAGAGGTCAATGGGCCTCGCCTCGGCAGCATCGCCTCAAAGTGCTCACATGCTAAAGAAACAATTACAGCAGCAATGTTCTAATATAACTCTATATGTAAAACTGTGACTGGGGTCAAATTTTATCCCAGTATCACCATTTAAACAAACTAGTTAAAGAACCATACGCTTATACTACATGCTGCATATTAGACAATTAGCTCTAGGAGAATTTTAAAGGCTTTCTTTAATGACTTTACTCAATGTAGTAGTGTTACCCACAGGACAGGACCAAACTTGAGTCAATTAAGGGTCACCATTTGAACAGACTTAGTAGAGAACCATAAGCTTATGCTACATGCAAAATACTAGACGTCTATCTCTGGTCGTTTTAGGGAAGACTGTTTTAAAGATGTTTATATATAACTCTATGTTAATATATATGTAAATATGTGACCCCTGGGGTGTGGACAAACATAACCCCAGGGTCATCATTTTAACGAATTTGGTAGAGGACTAAAAGCTTATACTATATGCAAAATATTAGACGTCTAGCTCTAGTAGTTCCAGAAAATGTTTGTCTTTAAAAGATTGTCCTATATGACTCTATGTAAATATGTGGCCCCTGGGGCGGGCCAAAATATGACCCAAGGGTCCCCATTTTAATTTTTTTTTTGTAGCAGGCCATAAGCTTATGCCATACGCAAATTATTATACTTCTAGCACTTAAGGTTTCAGAGAAAAATATTTTTCAAAGAAACCTGATTTGTATTTAAAAAGGGGGATAACTCTAATAACAGGAAACAGCTACCCTGTTGGTACTGATATTATGGATTTTTTCATTTCTCTACAATGTACTCCATAACATGGTACCAGTAAGAATTTGCCACCTGAGATGGTAGCGAAATATTCTCTGGCTCATGGGCTAAAGGGCTTCCAACAGCCTATGTGTTTTATGATATTATTTACACTGAGCGATATGTTTTATGAGATTGTTTACACTGACCGATGTGTTTTATGAGATTACTACACTGGCCGGTGTGTTTTATGAGATTACTTACAGTGAGCGATGTGTTTACTTTCACTGGCCATGTGTTTTATGAGATTACCTAACAACGTGACTAGCCGATGTGTTCTATGAGATTACTTCACACTGGCCGATATGTTTTATGACATTACTTACACTGACCGATCTGTTTCATGAGATTGTTTACACTGGTCGATGTGTTTTATAATATTACTTACACTGGCAGATGTCTTTTATGAGGTTACTTACCCTGGCCAGTGGGTTTTATTATAAGATTACTTAACACTAGCCGGTGTGTTTTATTAGATTACCTGCACTTTCGATGTGTTTTATGAAACTACTTACACTGGCCAGTGTGTTTTATTATGAGCTCCTAACACTAACTATGTGTTTTATGAGATTACTTAACACTGGCCGATGTGTTTTATTAGATTATATACACTAGCCTATGATATGATATTACTTACACTGATCGATGTGTTTTATGAGATTACTTAACACTGGCCGATGTGTTTTATGAGACTACATACACTGACTGGCCGATGTGTTTTATGAGACTACTTACTCTGTCCGATGTGTTTATGAGATTACTTACACTGGCCAGTGTGTTTTATTATGAGATTACTTAACACTAGCCTATGTGTTTTATGATATTACTTACACTGAGCGATCTGTTTTTTATGAGATGTTTTACACTGGCCAATGTGTTTTATAATATTACTTACACTGGCCGATGTGTTTTATGAGATTACTTAACACTAGCCGATGTGTTTTATGATATTACTTAAACTGAGCGATTTGTTTTTTATGAGATTGTTTATACTGGCCAATGTGTTTTATAAGATTACTTACACTGGCCGATGTGTTTTATGAGATTACTTACACTGGCGAGTGTGTTTTATTATGAGATTTCTTACACTGGCCAGTGTGTTTTATTATGAGATTATTTAACACTAGCCGATGTGTTTTATAATATTACTTACACTGGCCGATGTGTTTTATGAGATTACTTACAATGGCCTCTGTGTTTTATTATGAGATTACTTAACACTAGCCTATGTGTTTTATGAGATTACTTAACATTAGCCGATGTGTTTTATGAGATTACATACACTAGCCTATGTGTTTTATGATATTACTTACACTGAACGATGTATTTTATGAGATTACTTAACACTGGCCGATGTGTTTTATGAGACTATGTACACTGGTTTGGCGATGTGTTTTATGAGAATGTTTACACTGACCGATGTATTTTATAATATTACTTACACTGGCCTATGTCTTTTATGAGATTACATACACCGAGCGATGTGTTTTATGAGATTGTTTCCACTGGCCGATGTGTTTTATTAGATTACTTACACTGGCCGATGTGTTTTATGAGATTACTTAACACTAGCCGATGTGTTTTATGAGATTACTTACACTGATCGATCTGTTTTATGAGACTGTTTACACTGGCCGATGTGTTTTATGAGATTACCACACTGGGTGTTTTATGATATTACTTACACTGAACGATGTATTTTATGAGATTACTTACACTGGCCTATGTCTTTTATGAGATTACATACACCGAGCGATGTGTTTTATGAAATTGTTTCCACTGGTGGATGTGTTTTATAAGATTACTTACACTGGCCGATGTGTTTTATGAGATCACTTCACACTGACCGATGAGTTTTATGATATTACTTACACTGGCCAGTGTGTTTTATTATGAAATTACTTAACACTAGCCTATGTGTTTTATGAGATTACTTAACACTAGCCGATGTGTTTTATGAGATTACTTACACTGATCGATCTGTTTTATGAGATTGTTTACACTGGCCGATGTGTTTTATGAGATTACCACACTGGGTGTTTTATGAGATTACTTACAGTGGGCGATGTGTTTTATGAGATTACCTAACTACGTGACTAGCCGATGTGTTCTATGAGATTTCTTAACACCGGCCGATATGTTTTATGAGATTACTTGCACTGGCCAGTGTGTTTTATTATGGGATTACTTAACACTAGTCGATGTGTTTTATGAGATTACTTAAACTGGCCAGTGTGTTTTATTATGAGATTACTTAACACTAGCCGATGTGTTTTATGGGATTACTTACACTGGCCAGTGTGTTTTATTATGAGATTACTTAACACTAGCCGATGTGTTTTATGAGATTACTTACACTGGCAAGTGTGTTTTATTATGAGATTACTTAACACTAGCCGATTTGTTTTATGGGATTACTTACACTGGCCAGTGTGTTTTATTATGAGATTACTTAACACTAGCCTATCTGTTTTATTAGATTACTTAACACCAGCCGATGTGTTTTATGAGATTACATACACTAGCCTATGTTTTTTATGATATAACTTACACTGAGCGATCTGTTTTATGAGATTGTTTACACTGGCCGATTGTGTTTTATAAGATTCCTTACACTGACCGATTTGTTTTATGAGATTACTTGCACTGGCCAGTGTGTTTTATTATGAGATTACTTAACACAAGCCTATGTGTTTTACGAGATTACTTAATACTAGCCGATATGTTTTATGAGATTACATACACTAGCCGATCTGTTTCATGAGATTGTTTACACTGGTCGATGTGTTTTATAAGATTACTTACACCGGCCGATGTGTTTTATGAGATTACTTACCCTGGCCAGTGGGTTAAATTATAAGATTACTTAACACTAGCCGGTGTGTTTTATTGGATTACCTGCACTTGTCGATGTGTTTTATGAAATTACTTACACTGGCCGGTGTGTTTTATTATGAGATTCCTAACACTAACTGTGTGTTTCATGAGATTACTTAACACTAGCCGATGTGGTTTATGAGATTACATACACTAGCCTATGATATGATATAACTTACACTGAGCGATGTGTTTTATGAGACTACGTACACTAGATGGCCGATGTGTTTTATGAGACTACTTACACTAGCATATGTCTTTTATGAGATTACTTACACTGAGCGATGTGTTTTATGAGAAAGTTTACACTGGCGATGTGTTTTATAAGATTACTTACACTGACCGATGTGTTTTATGATATTTCTTACACTGGGCGATGTGTTTTATGAGATTACTCACACTGGTCGATGTGTTCTATAAGATTATTTACTTGATGTGTTTTATAAGATTACTTACACTGACCGGTGTGTTTTATGAGATTACTTACACTGACCGATGTCTTTAATCATTTTATTTTGTTTGTTTTGTTTTATGTTTTTTTTCAGTCAATAATGGTGCCCCATTTATTCTCCCCGTAATTTGGCATGTTGTGGGTCGGGAAGGATCATCCCACCGCACGCCTTACATACAAAAACATCTATAATATTTTACAATACACAAGTGATATACATAATAGAAATCTATGTATTCAATATGAGAATTCTGTATAATTGGTTGTCTTTTAAAGATTCAGCTTGCTTGTGTTGTGTTTTATTTCTATTTGTGAATAAGAAAAAGTCACTATTTTGAAGAGAATTATAATAAACAAAAGGAGAAAAAAAGTTGTGTTGTTTATGTTGTTCCCCACCAAAAGGAGAGAAAAAGTTGTGTTGTTTATGTCACCCCCCCCCCCCCCCACCCCACCCCACCTCAAAGTTGTGTTGTTTATGTCTATGTGTTTTATGATATTATTTACACTGGTGTCGATGTGTTTTATGAGATTATTTACACTGGCCGATATATTTTATACGATTACTTACACAGGCCGATTTTTTTTATGAAATTATTCACAAAGGACGATGTGTTTTATAAGATTACGTAACACTAACCGATGTGTTTTATGAGATTACCTATACTGGGCGATGTGTTTTATGAGATTAATTAAAACTGGCTGATGTGTTTTATGACATTACTTACACTGGCCGTTTTGTTTTATGAGATTACCTAACACTAGCCGATGTGTTTTATGAGATTACCTAACACTGGCCGTTGTGTTTTATGAGATTACCTAACACTGGCCGTTGTGTTTTATGAGATTACCTAACACTAGCCGATGTGTTTTATGAGATTACCTAACACTGTCCGTTGTGTTTTATGAGATTACCTAACACTAGCCGTTGTGTTTTATGAGATTACCTAACACTAGCCGTTGCGTTTTATGAGATTACCTAACACTGGCCGTTGTGTTTTATGAGATAACCTAACACTGGCCGTTGTGTTTTATGAGATTACCTAACACTAGCCGATGTGTTTTATGAGATTACCTAACACTGTCCGTTGTGTTTTATGAAATTACCTAACACTAGCCGATGTGTTTTATGAGATTACCTAACACTGTCCGTTGTGTTTTATGAGATTACCTAACACTAGCCGTTGTGTTTTATGAGATTACCTAACACTGTCCGATGTGTTTTATGAGATTACCTAACACTGGCCGTTGTGTTTTATGAGATTACCTAACACTGGCCGATGTGTTTTATGAGATTACCTAACACTAGCCGATGTGTTTTATGAGATTACCTAACACTGTCCGTTGTGTTTTATGAGATTACCTAACACTAGCCGTTGTGTTTTATGAGATTACCTAACACTGGCCGATGTGTTTTATGAGATTACCTAACACTGGCCGTTGTGTTTTATGAGATTACCTAACACTGGCCGTTGTGTTTTATGAGATTACCTAACACTGGCCGATGTGTTTTATGAGATTACCTTACACTGGCCGTTGTGTTTTATGAGATTACCTAACACTGGCCGTTGTGTTTTATGAGATTACCTAACACTAGCCGTTGTGTTTTATGAGATTACCTAACACTAGCCGATGTGTTTTATGAGATTACTTAAAGTGGCCGATGTGTTTTATGATATTATTTACACTGACCGATGTGAATTATGATATTACTTACACTGGTGATGAGTAGTATGAGATTACCTAACACTGGCCGATGTGTTTTATGAGATTACCTAACACTGGCCGATGTGTTTTATGAGATTACCTAACACTGGCCGTTGTGTTTTATGAGATTACCTAACACTAGCCATTGTGTTTTATGAGATTACCTAACACTAGCCGTTGTGTTTTATGAGATTACCTAACACTAGCCGATGTGTTTTATGAGATTACTTAAAGTGGCCGATGTGTTTTATGATATTATTTACACTGACCGATGTGAATTATGATATTACTTACACTGGTGATGAGTAGTATGAGATTATTTAACACAGGCCGATTTGTTTTATGAAATTACTTACTCTAGCTGATGCGTCCGATTTGTTGAAAAAGTTCCTCAATATTGGAAAGTTTCTGATCGACCCATGTCTGCTCTCCATGCGAAAATACATGAATTGAAGGAAAAAATAACATATGTAAGCCGCTATTAGAATGCCAATGGTTTTGGCTATATCTTTTATATTATCCAAATTGTTAGATACAACGTCCCCAGCATCGCATATTTCATTTTCTCCTCCCCCGCACGAGTTGAGGCCATCAACACAGTGCACCTCCAAGGCGATACATCGCCCGTTGGAACACGTGACCAAGCTGTCCTCTCCACTTTTGGTTTTTGCGCAGGTCCCTGGAGGACGAAATAACACGACATAGAACACATATGTATAGTGAAGTTAATATCAGTTTAATAGACAGACATGTACATGTATATGCAAGTCCTGTCACTCATATAGTTTATATGCATAACGTGTTGTGATTATTTTCTTGTGTTTATTTTGGTAATAATCGTACCATAAGTTGAATTTTGTACTACACCTCTTATGGTTTTCCTTTGTTCTACTTATGATATAATCGTTATAAACCTGAAGACTCGTACAATAACTGCCAGTATATTTTAGTCGTGCTATAACTGACAAATCTCTAGGACCAACGGTGGCAAAACCTTTTGACTTTTTGATCGGTTACACGGCAAAAAAGTGAAAACAAATATCTCGATTGAGGTAGGCCTTTGCTTCATAACTTCCTTATATTTAAGATTTTTATCCAGCTAAATCACCCACTCCCCAAAGTGAGTTATTTCCTCCGAAACAAAAAGTAATTCGAGGATAAAAACCAAGCAACACAAATTGTATCACCTACTGAAAATAAGATAAAATCTCAAAATGTCTGCAATGGAAAATTATGAATTCACGTGTTCCTTCATATTTGCGTTGTTGTGAGGTGTGGGGTTTTTTTGTTGTTGTTTTTTCATATTGGTCGACTTCCGGTTCGTATTGGCAGAGTTTGCGTCGTATTATTTGTAAAGTTTCAACTAATATAGTTCAGTTAATTACTATACATTCCTGTTCATTTACATATATTTAGGTACTATCAACAATCTCTCTGCAGATTTCGAAAAACCTTCAGTTCAAACAATCGTCATACGCACACTAACAACACGTGAGGTCATCGAAAAACAAGTTATATCCAGGGTTCCGGTCTGTGATTTGAAAAAAAACATATCTCAGTAAGATTATCCAAAGTTACAATAATTGAAGCGAAATGAACGAATATAAATATGCATTAAATAAACATACACGATTGAGCCAAGGCTACCCAACCTACCCCAAAAGTTATAGTAGTTAGTTAAATAAACTAAGGTTACACAAAAGCAGTGAAATATTTTCTAACGTACCTTCATGGAATGACACAAACTTGATTATAAATTTCCCAGAGAAACGTCTTCCAGAATCAGATCTCCTAAATATCACCGTGAGTTGTCTTTGTGTCGTCGTTAACACTAGGTCAGCTCTTACAAGTGAAGCGTTGCTACCACATAATGCTGTTGGTAAACCTTTGCAGAAATAAAACGAAATTTTAAAGTTATATAATAATTATATAATTTAAATAACGGCAATATTGGAGTAGTTATCAAGCTTTAGTATTTATTTAGGACTATAAGAGCTTCTTGCTGTTTATTCTGCAGTATAGTTTTGGCTGTAAATTAGCCTGCTACACAGCACATGTACTGGTTGATATTTTGATTACTTAACCTATAATATAATATATATATAATGTATGACTACTGGTATGTTGTCCTATAATAAAGTATTAACTGGTATATTATTACAATTTACCATGTAATATAATTATCTACTTTGTCAGTACTAGACTTCTGGATAACGCCTGTATGAGCGCATGTTTGGTTAGCCTGTGGTACAGCACCAACTGGAGTATATGAACCTTGTAAACACGTCGGCTAATGAATGGTATGTGGACTATGCAAACTCTTATCCTTAGTTATTATATACAATATTTATTGGTTTAAGAACGTATTACGACGTGATTTAATAACCTATAATATAGAGTGCCATATAATTGTACTGGTCCAGATGTAATTAATCGGTTAATGAGTTATATTGTATTGAACTTTTAGGCCAATGTTTTGTTATTATTCACTTTACGAGCCCTCCTGCGATAAATTGAAATTGGGAATTGTTATTTTTCCAAAGGGAATCTGAGAGTTTATGTTCTTATTCGGCTTCCTCTCAGACTTTGATAGAACATTTTGTTCGCTTTTCCTTTCTTTATCCCCACCTTTTTTCAAGACAAAGTGTGGATCATGTATTCCTGTCCGTCCTCCGTACGTACGTCCGTACGTCCCTGTGTAATGTTGTGTAACTCCTCCTAAATCACTAGGCGGAATTCAACCAAATTTAGTGTATGACTTCCCCATATCATGACAACGTGCAAGAGCAATATTATTTTTGATTCCGCCCCAAGGTGCCCGCCCTAGGGGTCAAAGGTCAAATACACTAAAAATTCATCTACACCATTATTTTTTATTATTTTTACATACAAATTGTATTTATACCCATCTATACAAGATACACAACATATCAAACCGGTTTTTATTTCAACCTCCGGTGTGCGACCGGGGCTTGGGCGAATGTCATCGGAAGGGGAGGGGGGAGGTCAAATCTTCTTCCTTTTTTTATTATGTCTTATAAATTCAACCAAACTTTGTGTAATACTTCCCCACATCATAACTACGTGCAAAAGCAACTTTATTTTTGACTCCGCCCCAAGGGGGCCCGCCCCAGGGGTCAAAAGTTCAAATACACTAAAAATTCAACTAATTAACCAGTAGACGGAATTCAACCAAATTTAGTGTATGACTTTCCCACATCATGACAACGTGCAAGAGCAACATTATTTTTGACTCCGCCCCAAGGTGCCCGCCCCAGGGGTCAAAATGTCAAATATAACACTAAACATTTAACTACACTATTATTTTTACATATAAATTGGTATACCCATCTATATAAGATACACAACATATCAAACGGATTTTTCATTTCAACCTCCGATGCGACCGGGGCTTGGGCGAATGTCATCGGAGGGAGGGGGGTGGGTGGGGGGGGGGGCTGTCAAATCTTCTTCTTTTGTATTATTATAAATTCAACCAAACTTTGTGTAGTACTTCACCACATCATAACGACATTTTGCAAGAGCAACATTATTTTTGACTCCGCCCCAAGGGGGCCTGCCCCAGGGGGTCAAAAGGTCAAATACACTAAAAATTCAAAATTGCTAGCGAGCTATGGTATTGTTTATCATGATGTATGGCAGATACAAACTTTGGGGGTTGATTGGCATATTGCCAGGGATGTGCATGAGACTTTTGAGAAATGTTGATGCATTGTCGGAAAACGGAGCTAGGGGAGATAATCCATGCATCTCTGACTTGCACTTCAAAAAGGTGGGGATCTGCGATGGCTCACCATCGACTTCATCTAGTATTTATATATTTCTTTCCCTCCTGCTACGGCATTTCTCTACCTTAATGGATAGTAAGGCAAATAATCAAAACATTAAGGCCTTAGTAAGAAATCCAAATGCTGAAAAACATTATAACTTTAACACTATAACAGATTGATGGTAAGTTGCATTGTTTTCTATTATATTTTTATATTTAATTCATAAGATCAGGTAAATATGTAATCAATGGTATGGAACCTCGCTAATTGACTGGACTGTGATCAGCACTTTGGGTTAGTAAATGATGGTACGGTATTTGTCTATTATTACCATAACATGGTACTTACCAATAACCACCAGTACATGCTGGGGGTAATAAATAAAATATATAAATATACACAATAAACTTGAAACTCCTCAATAAATACGCCCCAGATATTTACAATTACCATTCTTTAATCGAATGCTCAAAGACAAATACTGACCGAAATGTTGGTCTTAAACTTGTTCTGGTGAAATAAATGGTGACACATATATAATTATTCCATTAACTTAATGTTACAACTAATCCTTTAGACTCCTTGTTTTCGTTTCGCGAAGGACTAAAGCAAAAAGATATACATATACTATATAACATGTATGATACATATAAACCATATTAATCTTGTTTAAACTTTTGATATACACCCTTCCTTATGAAGGGGTACTCTATCGTCAAAATACGCTAAATAAAAAATGAAAAGCAAAAGGCTTTGATTACAAAAACATATACATACATGAGAAAACTGTTCTAAAATTTGTATAGAACAATACACTTTATATGTACACTATCTTTAGGAAATATATAAATAATCTGACTATCTTTCCTTTTTTATTAAATAGATAAATAGGTGCGGGGTCCAGTCAGATGTGAGTGTGCCCTGAATTGTCACAGACAGGCATTTGTGCAGGTATTGCTAGTACATAGTTATGTTAAGCTAATGCAGAATTTGTGTAAAATTCAACTTATACCCAGTTTTTTTAACATTTCCTGTCATGTAATAGTCTTCTACATGACTAAAGTTTACAAGGCTGCATTATTAGGACAAAAATAGCTGTTATGTTGTATTATGCGTTTTATGTACATGTGTGAAGGATCATTTATAGGCCCTTTTTTCCTTTTGTATATAGGCCTATCTTTTTGAAACTTTTTTTCTTATCAGAACAAGCCATTTTGGCTTCTTTTGCTGGATATGTATTTTTTGTGTTGCTATAGAAAGTGGAAGGCAAAGCATACGCAGTGGCACATTTCTATATTTACATACAAATGGTTCACAGAATTCTCATAAATATCAGGACAGTCAATATTCTCCACATTGTAATGATTTAATAAAATCCAACCATGACTGATCGGGTAACATTTGCATTTATGAATGTACGGGGCTAAGTGATAAAAAGAAAAGAACAGACACCCTGCATTACCTTAAAAGTAAAAATTTACTTCTAACAAGACACCCATTTTACTGAAAGAGATGAACAATATATACGCACACAATGGGATATGAATGTTTTTTTAGTAACTTGTCAAGCCAGTCTAGAGGTGTGGCAATTCTTTTTAATAATAACATTGAATTTAAATTACATTCGAAATTGTCTGACAAGATAATACTAGATATAACAATTTACGAAAAAAAAATGAGATAGATAAATATATACGGTCCAAATAAAGAGACCCAAATTTCTATAAGGATTTATGATTTATGATATTTTAGGCGCAGACTGCCTTACCATAATAGCTGGAGATTTTAATATGATTTTAAATTCAAATATAGACTGCCATGATTACGTAAACATTAATAATCCAAAAGCGAGAAATAAAGTTCTAAATATTATAAGCGAACTTAATCTAATAGACTGTTGGCGAGACCAACACATGGAAGATAGACAATTTACCTGGTTCAAAAAGAACTCAAACAAAAAAGCACGCCTTGATTATTTCTTAATTTCAGACAAACTAATTACCGATATTAATGAGACAAATGTTTTACCAGGATATAGAACAGATCATAGTCTGGTTATACTACCATTTGAATTCGGCAAATTTGTTAAAGGTAAATCTTACTGAAAAATGAATAATTCTCTTTTAAAAGATGAAAAGATATATAAATGAAATTAAAGAAACTATTAAACAAACTAAACAAAATATTCAAAATACCCCGATAAATGTTATGCTTCCGATACGGATCTAATCTTAAATAAAAATGACCAACATTTTTTCGATGTGCTTTTAATGGAAATAAGGGGAAAATCTATGTCATACTTTTCACATTTAAAAAAACACACAAGACAATCGTGAGCAAAACCTTATAGCAGACATAGATTCACTTGAAAAAGACATCAATACTAAATCATACATTACGTGAAAGTAAAAGAAAAAAAACTTTATGAAATTAGAGAAAAAACAGTTGGAGGGTATCAGAATAAGATCAAGAGCAAAATGGATTCAAGAGGTGGGGGGGGGGGGGGGGGGGGGGGGGGGGGGGGACAAACTTTCACTTCAAAATGTATGTCAAGTTTAATGTCCAAAGGCAATACTATTATTCAATCTCAAAATGGTATAATAAACGAAACAATGACATTTTATAAAAAGCTGTATTCTCATCATTCGACCGAAACAGTAGATTTAAGCGATCTCTTTTCAAAATGTAAAATCCCGAAGTTGTATGATGACACTTAACAAACACTCGAATCACATATTACATATGAGGAGATACTTCAAAGTTTGAAACAAATGGCCAATGACAAGAGCCCAGGAAATTCTGGCTTTACGGTAGAATTCTATAAATTCTTCTGATCAGGTATCGGACACTTTGTCCTACGGTCAATTAAGTATGTCTTTACCAAGGGGGAGTTGTCTATTTCTCAAACACAGGCGTAATCACATGTCTCCCAAAAGGAGACAAATATAAATTATATCTAAAGAATTGACGTCCGATATCTCTTTTGTGTCTTGTAAGTTAGCATCTGTTATAAGATTAAAGCTTGTTTTACAATCTTTTTAATTCATAAAGATCAGACTGGTTTCTTAGTTGGGCGGTTTATGGGTGAAAATACTAAATTAGTATATGATACTATGTGTTATGCTGAACAATACAATTTACCTGGCTACTCCTTCTAACTGACTTTGAAAAAGCTTTTGACTCGCTCGCCCACGTGGGAATTTTATTTTCCAAGTACTGGACTTCTATAATTTTGGCCGTGTCTTTAAAAGATGGATAAAGATATTTTACACCAATATAGAATTTTGTGTAATAGCAAATGGGCACCTCTCAGACTGGTTCACTATACATCGAGGTTGCGGCCAGGGCGACCCATTGTCTCCCTATATATTCATTCTGCGTGCAGAAATATTGACCGTCTTTATCAGGAATAATATAAATATTACCTGTTAAAAATAGGTTCCAAAGAACAACTAATCTCACAATATACAGATGACACTACATTAATACTGGATGGTTCCGAAAAATCTCTAAGACACGCTCTTAAAATCTCAACGTTTTATGCGAGAGTCTCCGGCCTTAATATAAATTTGGCAAAACTAAAGTCATTTGGATAGGTTGCAGAAAACGATGTAACGTTAAAATATGTAGAGAATATAAACAGTGCGGGGAACATGACTCCTTCACTCTATTATATATTAAATTGTCTGTGGACCTAGACCAAATATGTACTATAAATTATAAAAAAAAAATTGAGGAGATAAATAATCTTTTGATTAGCTGGTCAAAGAGGATTCTCTCACCAATTGGTAAAATTACAGTTATAAAGAGCCTAGCAATTCCAAAAATAACTCTACTTTCAGCATTTACCAATCCCCACCAACAGGTAATAAATGATTTTAAAAAAACATTAATCTTTAACTTCTTGTGGAGTGGTAAAAAATACAAAGTTAAACGTCAGGTTATATATCAAGACAAAAAGTTAGACAGTTTAAGAATGATCGATATCGAATGCTTTTTTAAATCTTTGAAAATACCCTGGAAAAAACGGCTTCTAAAAAGTGAAAATAATTGCTTAAACGTTGTTCAGAAATATACTCATGGATAAAGCAGTTCACTTGCTTTGGCATAAACTATATAGATAAAGATCTAAACACATTGGATAATCATTTCTGGAAAGGTGTCTTTGAAAGTTATAAATATTATCTACGTAACATTCCACCAACATCATGATATAAGTTTCATGGTGTTCCTTTATGGTACAATGAGATATAAAGGTCGGACGCTCAACCATTTTTTTCAACCACTGGTTCTCGAAAGGAGTTATTTCCATCAACGACCTGATCGATGATAACGGCAATTCATTACCTTTTCATATCTTTAAAGAAACTTATGGGATAAAATCCATTTTTTTAGCATATGAAGGTGTTATAGCATCAGTTAAAAGGTTACTACGCTCACATGAACTCCCACAGTCTATAAGCAAGGGTTAAAAACCCTATAATCCCATTTTATCTATCGATTATTTTAAAAGACATTAAAGGAAGCAGATCAATCTATGATGCAATGCTAATAAAAAAATATAATCCCATAGGCGGTAACAAAGTGGAACGAAAGCTTAATAGTAAACACCTGAATTGGTACAAAATATTTGCTTCAACATTTAAAACATCAAGATGTAAGACACCAATGGTTTCAACACAAGATCCACCATAGGATTCTGGGTACCAATTATTTACTTTAAAAAATGAACATTGCTGATTCAGATATGTGTACTTTTTGTAATGAAACTGTGAAAACAAATAAACATCTCTATATGACTGTGAAGTTTCAAAATAATCCTGTACAAATTGTATTTACTATTTAAAAACAGTTTATAAAACTGATAAATACATTGCTCATATACATATTTTCATAAAATATGGGGCCGATACCAGAACATCTTTGCTGAACCATAATATTATGACTCTAGACACTTGTTGCAATATATAGCATTTACCTTTTGCCCTTCCATTTTCTAATTTTCTTTTTTCAAATATGTTTTTCCATTATACAAATATTTCTTTTTCTTGAGTTACCATGCCATTTTTTTCTACCAAAAACCTTCACTATGTTTCTTCTTCCAAAATATATTGAATGATTGTTTGTGTAATAAAGGGGTATCACAAACACTAAACTTTACAAAACAATTCATTCTTCTACTGCTTTTAATAATATAATTACTCTATTATGTTGTTTAAAGGATAACTAGATAGCTACCATTACCCCCTTAATAATGTGCATCATGATGCGAGATATAGCATATACAGTTTTCGTGTATAAGTAAAAATATTCTGAAATAATAATCTTTTTTTTTGCTCTGAAATAGCCCATAATACTGACGTAATCTCGTCCCTTTTACTTGCATTACGAGTGCTAGCCTCTGAATTGTTTTCCGTTTTAATTTCCGGTCAAGGTACTCAAGAAATCCGTTGAACACCAATACAGGTACTGGTACCAATCTGATCATGATCCACAGGCGCTCATTACGATAGTATAGAGAAAGAAGCATAGAGGTGTAACACGCACATTGTTTTTGTGCATTGAGTTGTGTATTAATTATAATTTAAATGCATGTTGTCATTCATATCTAGGCCCAAATTAAAAATGAATTACTTACATTCTCATCACAAATGGCACTGCCAAAAAATCCACAGAAAAATGGTAGTCATGTATCTTCTAAGAAAGAACTTGTCTCATGAATGAATGCTCCCTTTAAAAACATAAACACTGAGATGCTAAAATA
This sequence comes from Cyrtodaria siliqua, assembly GCA_037043455.1. NCBI lineage: Eukaryota > Metazoa > Mollusca > Bivalvia > Adapedonta > Hiatellidae > Cyrtodaria > Cyrtodaria siliqua. Next base: position 88,141 of record JAWPHD010003545.1, on the reverse strand, counting down.
TTGTATTCATACACTCATTTCCATATAAGCAAAAATGAATTCAAAACTAACAATTTTAGCATCACAATGGTTGAAAATATAACAAATAGATCAAGAATGTGATTTAAACCACAAATGACATTTTAAATAGGGTGAAAATGATTTTTTCTACAAAATGAGAATTATGTATTTATTGACCGCCATTATGCGACTTCCTGGGATCCAATGGGTGTGCTACACAAAGAGAGAAGAGATAGTGTTCTAGTATATGTGCCTGTATATAGTTTTAAGAAAGCTATTTACATATACTATAACACTCTCTCTTCGTCTCTCTATCCTTCTTTCTTAACTATACATATACTATAACACTATATCTTATTATCTCTATGTGTCCTTCTCTAAACTATCGTAATGAAAGCCTGTGCCAAGGCCGGTCTACTTTTCGACATAGGTAAGACACGTTCATGCCATTTCATATAATACTGATATTCCAAATTATTCGACGGTTGTTTCAATGAATACTTATCTGTAACAATAGACCCTTTCCCACTTGCGGGATTCGAACTCTCGGTTCCTATGTATCCTTCCCCGTTTTTCTGTTGCATCTGTAATCTTAACAATTATTTCCAATTCAGTTCGAGTGGCAATTGCGTAAAATATGCATTAAATATATCGTTACCTTGTATATATACTGGTTTATCCATATATCGACCTCCGTCCAAAAAGGTCACGTTCGTGTCTGCGCAATAAGGTCCCAATGCAAATTCCGTGAAATAAAACAATACCAAGCTTTTATTGTCCTGTGTTTGCTCTGGAAATATTGTGACTTTGCACTCGTTTACGGGAAAATGGTTCGGAAGACTGTCCGCGTCAAAATGTAGTTCTCCAGCTCTGTCGAATCTTGCAATTTCATTACTACCACACGATGTGTGCATGTTCCCTTGAAATAAAGGAAGGACACAGTTGCACACCGACATTTATTTTCTGCTACTTCTTTTAATTATCTGGTATTTCTTTTAATTTGCTGCTGCTTCTTATTTATTATCTGCTTTCTTATTGATTATCCGCTACCTCTTATTTATTATCTCTACTTCTTATTTATTATCTCTGCTTCTTATTAATTATCTGCATTCTTATATTATCTGTTACTTCCTATTAATTATCTCTAATTCTTATTTATTATCTGCTACTGCTTATTTATTTTCTGCTACTTCTTATTAAGTATCAGCCTTCTTATTTATTATCTCTACTTGTTATTAATTATTTGCCTCATTATTTATTATCTGCTACTTCTTATTAAGTATCTCTACTTCCTATTTATTTTCTGCTACTTCTTATTTATTATCTGCTACTTTTTGTTTATTATCTGCTACTTCTTATTAATTATCTGCCTTCTTATTAATTATCTGCTGCTTCTTATTAATTTTCTGCCATCTGCCTTCTTATCAATTATCTGCCTTCTTATTTATTATCTGCTACTTCTGATTAATTATCTGCCTTCTTATTTATTATATGCTACTTCTTATTAATTATCTATACTTCTTATTTAATACTTGCTACTTCTTATTTATTATCTGCTACTTCTTATTTATTATCTGCTACTTCTTATTTATTATCTGCTACTTCTTATTTATTAGCTGCTACTTCTTATTTATTATCTGCAACTTCTTATTTATTATCTGCTACTTCTTATTTATTATCTGCTACTTCTTATTAATTAGCTGCTACTTCTTATTTATTATCTGCTACTTCTTATTAATTATCATCATTTTTTTACATTATCTGCCACTTCTTATTAAATATCTGCCTTCTTATTTATTATCTGTTTCTTCTTATTTATTATCTGCTACGTCTTATTTATTATCTGCTACTTTTTATTTATAATCTGCTATTTCTTATTTATTATCTGCTACTTCTTATTTATTATCTGCTACTTCTAATTTATTATCTGCTACTTTTTATTTATTATCTGCTACTTCTTATTTATTATCTGCTTATTTATTATCTGCTACTTCTTATTAATTATCTGCTACTTCTTATTTATTATCTGCTACTTCTTTATTAATTATCTGCATTTTTATATATTATCTGCCACTTCTTATTAAATATCTGCCTTCTTATTTATTATCTGTTTCTTCTTATTTATTATCTGCTACGTCTTATTTATTATCTGCTACTTCTTATTTATTATCTGCTACTTTTTATTTATTATCTGCTACTTTTTATTTATTATCTGCTATTTCTTATTTATTATCTGCTACTTCTTATTTATTATCTGCTACTTCTAATTTATTATCTGCTACTTTTTATTTATTTTCTGCTACTTCTTATTTATTATCTGCTTATTTATTATCTGCTACTTCATATTAATTATCTGCTACTTCTTATTTATTATCTGCTACTTCTTATTAAATATCTGCCTTCTTATTTATTATCTGTTTCTTCTTATTTATTATCTGCTACGTCTTATTTATTATCTGCTACTTCTTATGTATTATCTGCCACTTCTTATTTATTATCTGCCACTTCTTATATATTATCTGCCACGTCTTATTTATTATCTGCCACTTCTTATATATTATCTGTTACTTCATATTAATTATCTGCCACTTCTTATATAGTATCTGTTACTTCTTATTAATTATCTGCCTTCTTATATGTTATCTGCTTCTTCTTATTCATTATCTCTACTTCTTCTTAATTATCGTTTACTTCTTATTTATTAACTGCTACTTCTTATTAATTATATGCTACTTCTTATTAAGTATCTGCCTTCTTATTTATTATCTCTACTTCACTTCTTATAAATTATCTGCCTTCTTATTTATTATCTACTACTTCTTATTTATTATCTGCTACTTCTTATTTATTATTTAATACTTCTTATTTATTATCTGCTACTTCTTATTAATTATCTGCCTTCTTATATATTATCTATTTCTTCTTATTTATAATCTGCCTTATTATTTATTATCTGCTACTTCTTATTAGTTACCTGCATTCTTATTTATTATCTGCTACTTCTTATTAATTATCTGCATTCTTGTTTATTATCTGTTACTTCTTATTAATTATCTGTTTTCTTATTAATTATCTGTCTTCTTATCTATTATCTGCTACTTCTTATTTATTATCTGCTACTTCTTAATAAGTAACTGCTACTTCTTATTATTTTATTGGTACTTCTTATAAATTATCAGCTACTTCTTATAAATTAATGGATGCACATTCTGTATACGCCTTATTGTGGTATGGCGTTGTTCATCCGCACGTCCACCGGTAACAATTTGAAATCCACATGATAACTCTTAAAGTATAACACACAGGATCAAAAAGGGTTCAGACATATAATACCCATGGGACAAGAATGGTCCCTGTTTATTTTGAGATCGCTAGGTTAGAGGTCAAGGTGACACGACATAGGGCAACGTTTTCCGCGCTGTAACTCGAGTAGCTTTCAATCTAGGATCGTGACACTTCATAGATAAACAGCACATGAGACAAGGATGATCCCTATTCCTTTTGGGGTCACTAGCTGGGTCAAGGTGACACGAATATACGAAAAATGCTTCCGCGCTATAACTCATGTACCTTTCAACCTAGGATCATGACAGTTCATTGCATAGACTGTTAGGTCATAGGTTAACGTGATCCGGCATATAATATGGTTTCCGCGATTTAACTTTCAACCTAGGACCATGAAACTTTATAGATAGACTGCCCCTGGAACGAAGATAATCGCTAATGTTTTTGAAGTCACTATGGCAAAGATCAAGGTCAAGGTTACCCGGCATAGAAAAACGGTTTACGAGCTTGATTACTGTTGTGTTTTTTAGGTCACTAGTTGTCAGTAGGTCAATGTCATATTGACCTGACACCCAGGAAATGCTTTTTACATAAAAAAACATTAGCAAACGAGAGTATAATGCCACGTTAGGTGGAGCTCTCGTTTATAATTTGAAAGTGACTACCTTTGATAAGCTGGCAGTCGAATTTTCATGGTAAAACATGATACATTTTAAAGGAAAGTATGCCAAGTTTAAGTTTAAGCCCAAATAGTCGCGTATTTGATGTGTAATTGAATGTTGTTTAACGGAACAGTAACACATTGTAGGTTATTTAGAACTGCCCCAGAGAGAGTGGAAGGATACATAGGAATCCGGGAACCTGTCCTACTATAGAACAGATTCATATGTATGTTTAACGTGCTAGGAGGATAGACACAGATACACGGACCGCACGGTTTACGTCCCCCACCCGACGGACGAGGCTAAGGGAAAATTCGTTGGGCCCTCACACGAAACTCAGTGGCACCGGTGAAGCTTGAATCCGGGTCCTCAAGTTTCAAGTTAATCGATATGGGAAATGGCAGGAAACCAGAGCAAGCCTACAACTACAGCTATCATTATGAAATATGATATGTGTTCCATACCAACATGATATGTGTTCCATACCAACATACTAACATTACGACGCTCTAGGTAAACAGTTAACGTAAACAAGTTAACACAAGTGCAACAAATATATAAACAGTCAACTTACTCGAATAGGCGTCACTGCACGAATGTTGAATGACGACCAATATTAAAATGACTAGTCCCATGTTAAAGAAGTCCGCAACTGGTCTCATACAATCCGATATATATAACCTACCCTATTTCAAAACTACACGTATTATTCAAACAGTCATCAGTATGTAACCAATTATACATAATAGAGGTACCTGTGTAAAAAAAAATCTTAACCCAATATTGATCGCCAATGTCAATATGACTGATCGACAACAATGAATAAAGTATAACGTAGTGAATAACATACTTTATGTTTTAGTTCAATTCTTTCAGACAAACATAAATTATTTATCATCTAACTAATTTATAACCTTCTTATTAATATTTTATAAATAATAACATACATAGGAGTGGTTATGTACGGGTAACACACTTATATTTATTATATATCAATACGATTACATTCAATCTGATGGTTTCTGCATACATAAAGCACCACTGACTGTGGTATGGTGTGTCCGTCACTTATACAATGAATATCACAACACAAGGCGGTGTAGGCCCTGTAAAGTGTCCCAGAAACCATACTCGATCACTCATCGAAACATCAAATGAAGTACGACTCGCTCATGCGCATAAACAACAGAAAATTGTTTGATCTGAAATATAGGAAAATGTTATCACATGTTCAAACAATTAATGTAATGTCAGATATCGGACATTTTAAGCAAACTTGAAAATTAACATTTTCAAAAGGGTGTGTGGGTGGGTCGCGTAGCTCTACAAGTGTATCTGCCCGTATCCAGCCTTGGGTACCAATTACTATGGAAGGGCATAGCCGCCATAAGTCTATGATGCTTTATTGCGTATATGTATATGGCATCTTGCTATCATCTCTTATGTTATTTTCTCAATGCTTTGTATTACATTTCATTTTCTATCAATGTCAAATGTTGGTATTTATTGCTATTTTTCAAATTTTAACTTCTATGTGCCTATTTTTCAAAATGTTAACTTCTAAGTGCCTATTTTTCAAAATTTTAACTTCTAAGTGCCTATTTTCGTTTTCTTAATCGTTTATTTATTTACAACTTGTGCTATATCACCTTGTGTTATATTTCATATTCATACAAACATTTCAATTAAAACAACAGCAACAACAAACAAATACATGGAGACATAGAATATAAAAGTAAGCACTTAGAATTATATAATTAGGAATTTGTCAGAAACAATAATATGACGAGTCTCGTATTGAGACGACAGGAGGCGCTGACTTTTGGCGAAAAATAACGACTGATCCCATTTCGCAATCGGAAAGTTTTGTTGTTATCCTCAACGAATGCATGCATTTCGAGTGTTCCGAAATGAGGAACATTAGTGGATTATCTCCCTTGGCGCCGACTGGCGGCGCTACGATCACATTGGTCCTAAATTTATAAAGTGATCCTTACCTATACATTATGATATCCCTCGCGGGTACTCGTATCTCAAGTATTCTGTAGCGCTTTTCAGGATCGCGTCGTTCTCCTATAGCTTCGGCTTCCAGAATGCGCTCTGGTTGTTGTTTCCCCGAGGCTCGACCAATCAGCGTTGGTTGTTTTGCCTACGTCATCACACTTGGCGGGAAATAACCGGCAACTCACATCACCAGAGATCGGAGCCACAGGGACTTGATAAGCCCCCCATCGACAGTCACTACACTCCCCCCCCCCCAACCCACACACTTTATAATGATGGTCTTTCTGCCCGGGGGGTCCCCCTCACCCCACTCCAGCTCTGAGCTCAGAGTGCCGCCGGTGAGCGCTAACTTCCCCTTTTCGGCGTTAAAACCCTGATTACTTAACCGTAGTCCCGACTGTCCTGGTCCCCCATTTCCCATAGATTTAGACACTTGCACGTGCTTTGAATCTCCCGCCAACACAATGACCTTGGGCCGGGGCAGCGGTTTCCAGCCCACCGGGGTGCCCTGCAGCCGCCTCGGTATCAAATAACACTAGTTTAGTAAATATAATTGAAAATGAAAAACCCCAATTAACCCGGATGACCCATGTTAACCAAATATCAATATCGCACAAAAATCACCCTAGTACACACCCATAATATTTCCCATGACCCTGGTGACCAACACGTCTCAACCCCTGATTGGATGTTTTCTAACCAATTGATTTGATCCTGGTAACCAACCTTATTTGATTCACAATTTACTGTATCCCTCCCCCTGTCCCTCCGGCAGTGAAATACGCCGGAGGTACAAACACCTCACGGTTACCCTCAACAGGGCCCCCGCAGGCTGGCGACGGCTCTCGCCACCTGGCCTATGGAAGCCGGGATGGAGCAGATGTACCCCGGAAACGGGAAGTATGGTGCGTCCGTCTCCAGGAGCACTCTGTCGTCCCCGATGGCTCGTAGGGCGGCTAGCTGTCCCTCCCCAAATAGTGAAACCAAAGTACACATTGGGAAAAGCTTGACCCCACAGCCGGGCCTACTCCAAGCTGCCCGTAAAACAGTGGAGGTGGATACGATGCTGGGGATGCAGCAACATTTGGGCCAACCCTCGAATGGCAAGGGAAGCCCCGTCAGCCTGAGTCCGCTCCTGCCCCCTGAAGTGTACTACCAGTACCTGGTCTAGGGAGACCATGGGTAAGACCCTTGCCAGGACCTCCACCTGCTTCGGCCACTCTGCCGGGGGACACGTGTGATCCGCACCTATTTCCCCCAGCCCAACCACCCCTGGGAAGCTTAGGGCAGCCTCCAGCGAGGCTAGATTAACCCAGGAAGCATGCCTCGGGTGAATACCAATGGTGGTATACACCTGCTGGCTCCTGAGGAGTTGAACCATCCAAGCGGTCAAGTAACTCTCAGGGTCGCAGAAATTGGCCACTGCCCTAAAAACATGGACCCTATTCCGCACATCTGGCACGAGTTCAGACATCACCTCCGGGAACCCGGCCCTCCGGAGGTTCAAACTCAATTTACACCTATCCAGGTGGAAATGGCTATCGAAAACCTCCGGGCCCGGCTCCACTCGCACCTCCCTGCTTTTCCCTTGCGGGGCAGGTGTTGCCCCACAAGGTTCGGATGGCTCGGCATTCCTCCCACTGGGCCCGGCCACCTTCATCTCCTCCTGTCTGGGACCCGCCCTGTCGACAACGTCATCCGGCCCAGGGCCTGCCCAGCGAGCCGTCACCTCGCCGAACCCAAGCTCCACCTCACTGGGGCTCCCGTACATGCGGTAAAGCCGCAGCTGTTCCTCCCTTGGGAGCCAGGCAACCAGAGCATGACCACTCTCCAGTGAATGAGGACGGCGGGAGAATTGGGTGGGGAGACGCAGAGCTCCTCCGGAGCCTGTACCTGCAACACCCAGCAGACCCAACTCATGGCTTCAGCCTGGCAGTCTGTTACCTGGCGGCCCTCAAGCCTAGAAAAAGGCCTTCACATATTCCGAGAGGCTCCCCAGAGTGGCTGTCTCGAGGAGGAGGTCAGCCACAAACTGGAGGGCCGCCACACGACGCCTAGCTACACCTGCATCCTCCACCTCATCGTCAAACACTTTCGGGAGGTGCCGTAGCAAGGCATGTAATTTCTCATAAGCGAGAGGGCCGGCGCACCCGAATGGGCACCGCTTCGACGCCGCCTTCCGGAGCTGCTTGCGCTCAATCCTCCGCCTCTCCGTGTTGGACTTAATAACACCCCCGGCGAGGACTGAACTGTCGGGGCGGACACAGAGGTAGCGCCTGCCACCGACGCATCACCCTGCGGGGTCCCGACTAAAGAGTTGTGGGACCCAGAACAGAATCTCTCGGCCAGGGCCCCACGGCTCTGCATCCCCAAACCCGTCCCGGTGTCACAAGCCTCTACCAGCCTACTCACTTCGGTTTCCCCTTGGGTCAACTCGTTGGCTGTTGACCGTGGCGCGGGAGGCGGATCAGCTTCAAGTCGCGGAGATTGCTTGGATCCGGGTCAATATCGCCCCAGTGGGAGGGGGACAACGCAGGAAAAGGGGGGAAGTTCAGGGCCCAGCCGGGACATGCGCCTATTGCAGGATCCGACTTTTCCCCCCGAGTAGTTAGCGACGCTGCAAAGGGGCGGAGTGGAACTCCACCTGTAAAGCAACGTTTTGTGGGCGGCTCAGGACCAAGCCGGGACTCTGACCTGTCGCAGGAGTCTGGCACCTCTCGGGCAGTGGACAAGGAACCTAGTTTAGGGGAGTCTCGCGGGGCGAAGGAGGTCCTCGGAAGTTTGGAACTGCTGGTGGGAGGTTCTTTGTCGTCGGGAGAGGAAGGGGATGAGGCCGTACCATCAACAATAACTCGAGTAGATAGATAAAGTTTTTTAAATCCTGATGGAGAAAAGTACCTGACCAGTTCTTGAGATGGTCAAATATTTATTTATTTCCACAGTCTTGACATAAAATTAATCCAGGTTATTACAACATTCAAAACCACTTTTTCAGAAACACCAAACATGTTTGCGAGTTCAAAATTAGTTCTATGTCTGCGTAATTTAATCAGAACCATGAAAAATTGATCCGAAACGTCTATGCTTACAACATTGTGGTATACATAGTTCAAACAATAATCTGCTGGGCCTAAAGTGTGTAGAACAAAGTAAAATTTAAAAATATGTTCAAGTCCTGTGTAAAAATGAATCCCGGTGCTATCCTTTCTAAAATTTCCAATTGAATACATCCTTTAGGAGTCTGAGTAGGTACAGACACATACACCTTTTCATCAAGCGTTACTGTATCCTCGGATTCCTCTCCATTTATATTGCTTTGTAGATTATCACTTACAATTTCTTCGCATGAACCTAATTGCAGTTCACTGTCAAACATCGAGACATCCTGGTTACTTTCAATAGGACTGTCAGTGCTAGTCTGCTCGACCAGAATTCGTCTTCTCATCATGCGCCGAAGGTCACTGTCTGGTTTTGGCGTGTCTTTGTTCCAACTAAAACGACTTGGTATCGCTGTCTTCTTTAATGTTCTTCGTTCAACTTCTGTACCTGAAAATGTTGATGAATTTTAGGTTAATTGTTTGCTTCCAAGATATTAGTGCAGTACGTCTATCTATTCTTCCCCCAACTCTACCCCACCCACCCCCATCCCCATGTATTGGTAAACTTCTGAAGCATAGGTGAAAACAAAAGATGTACTTAGACAAGTAATAATGCATTTACATGTACACAGATCTGTTAAGTATGCATGTCCATATATTCTACAAAGCCAAAGGAGGTACAAAAAAAATATTCTAACAAACAGATCTAGTACAGTTTGTCAACATTTAATATAACACGCAGCTGATTTTTGCTGTTAATATCGGAATTGCTCTACACTACAGTAACGTTACCAAATACACGTGTACTGTACAGTCGATCTATACTTTCGGTTTCTCTACACGGGAGTAGGCCTATGTGTAACACACGAAAACGATGACAATGCGTAGGCTGAATTTAGTACATAAATATGGTCTGTAATTTCAATTCGATCAAATTTAAACAAATTAATTCTTGTCCAGAGCATAAATTGAAATATACTGAATATAAGCCGAGGGTCTATTAAAAGTTTGCCAAAAAGGTGATACACTCGGAGTGACTTCCCTTTGATAAATAAAAAGCCGAAATTTATCCTAAAACTAATCAACTTTCAGACTCCAGTGTACAAAAATACCAACTATTAGCCATATATACAAGTTCAACTATTAGCCAAATAAAGAAATATGGTTTAGTTACCGTTCGGTTCCTGAAATATTCGCAGTCGCATCCTGCAGTTCTCATATCCGCATCCTCTCGAACTTCTGTGTAGAATTTCCCATTTCGCAGCGACACTGAACGTCATAATGGTGAGTTAATACAATTAAGACGTTAAGTGGCGCTACGGTCGATAAACAAATCGAAACATACCGGTTGCAGTAGGAACGCCAGCCCTATGGCGTATGAATATTTATCAAACAAGGTCACGTGGTAAAATCGATAACAAAATGACATTATCGGGAAAATTGTCACTGGTCAGATTTCTTCACCTCTTATTTATAAACTGTGATTATAACAAAACACCATCACAGATCGTTGTTAAAGTAATAATATTCACAACCTACATTGGTCGAACATAATTGGTGTACACTTCGTGTAATTCCAATTAATAGTTAAAGGTATTTTTCAAAGGGATGAATTTAGGTTGTTTTAAGGTTTAAATTGCCAAAAATGCGCTTTTAAATCAAAATCGATTTATTTTGTCATTTTAGAAGCGAGAATAAAAACAAATGCATGTACGCGTAGATAAATCTTTCCTCTGTCCATATGCAAATTTGTAATGAAATCGGAGACAAGTACTTTTTTTTCCCAAAATTAACTAACATGACCCACGGACGCAAAGACGGCATAATACATATACATTTACAGACGCGACCGGGTACACAAGAAATGAAATAATTCCATTATTTCAATACATATATTTCAAATGTATGTATCCATGCATTCCAGATTAAATTTCTGATCTATACATCCTTTTGGTTTATGCCGGAGTGCTCAGAATAGGTTTTAACAAACCAAATTGTAACGGTACGTCGGGAAAGGAAATGAGGATAGTGGAAATATATGTTGCAGTGCTAATTTTCTGAATCCGAAAAAAATGCCAAAAAAAAAAGTTTTAACAACGAGAATGAATTTTTTTTTCTTGAAAGTGTTCATTGACATGTCTACTATTAAAACCCAAAATTTAAAGTCAATCAGAAAAAAGTACTTTTTTTTCCCCAAAATTAACAAAGTACACCGTGTTCGCTAAAATATGAACAATCGCCTGTCGAAGTTAATGTACACGCGGGATATAAAACCATGAAATTGTGAAATCCTTTTTAAGAGATATATTGATTTCAAAATTGTTCTGTATTTAATAAATTATTAGAGTAGAATGTTCACCGTTTTTCTCAAGGACACCATTACGTTAGTATCCCTGCAACCCCGCCCCTCATTCCACCCCCACCACCCTCCATACCGTATTGATTAAGTTGTATATAGCTGCGAATGCGCAGTTTTAATCAAATTCGATTTATTTCATCATTTTAGAAGCGAGAGAAAAAAACAAAAGCATGTACGCGTAAATACATCAGTCCTCTGTAGATATGTAAAATATAAAAAAAATCGGAGGCAAGTACTTTCTTCCCCCGAAATTTAACGAAGTACACCGTAATCGTTTAAATACGCCGAATCGACGCTCCAAATCGATGTTCGCAAGGAATACAATTGTGGAATTATGAATTGATTTATAAAGATAAATCGATTTTAGCATTGTTCAGTAGTTGTTAATATTATTGATGTAGTATGTTAACAGTATTTATGAGAGCAACATTACGGTAGTATCCCTCCAACCCCGTGGGCTTCTCCCCTCCAACCCGTACACACAATACGTTGTGTATCGCTGAGAATGCGCCTTTTATTCAAATCGATTTATTTCGTCATTTTAGAAGCGAGCATAATAATAAAATCATATAGATAACTCTCTCCTCTGTATATATGTAAAATTTCAATAAACGGAGACAAGTACTAATTAAGTAACAGGACCGTCCGACCCAAAGACGGCAACATTCATATTCATTAAGGAAAGACGACCGGCTACAGAAACAATTAAATAATTTCGTTATGTAAACACATATATTTAAAATGTATGTGTTCATGTATTTTACACTAACTTTTTTATCTATACATGCTTTGGGTTTATGTCAGAGTGGCCAATTTATTTTAACAAACAATGTTGCAACGGTATATCGGAAAATGAAATCATGATGGCGGCAACATACGTTGCAGAGTTAATTTTTCGAAATCAGAAAAAGCGATAAACTAATATAAGTTTAACAGGCAGAAAGAAGTATATTCTATTAACTGTTCTTTTAAAACTGAGGGGGCGACTCGAGTTTTAAAGAAAGCAAGATTGGCATGTGTCCCTTTAACCAAGTAAAGAAATGACTGACGAGTAACATACATGCTACTGTCAGTAACAAACATGATTATGTGTAGACTCGAAGATTTCATAACATAAACGTGGACATGACATTGTGTCAATGGAGCACTTGCCAGATTTGTGGTGTTGTGAAACACTGTACGCGTGAATCCAAAAAGTGCGGGTCGTTTATATTTATAGGGCATATATAGTTATATATATATATTTATATATATTATTCTTTTATATTTATATGGTCCCAGAACGCAGTCATACTCACTACTATATTGAAAGTAAATACTGAATATTCATGTGCGGTGCGTTACGATCTGTAGTATTTGAAAACAGACATATTAAACATTTCCCTGAACATATATACTATATTCATAGAATTATTATTTCCTGGAAAAAAATACATGTTTTTCAGCAGTTGAAATCTACTATATTCTGCGAATATTGCTACTTTGAAAATTTGAATACGTCTGTTTTCATCAAATAGCATGTTTCGTTTGTTTTAATATATCTATTTTTTAATTTATGATTTAAAAAAAAAAATGGATGATCGGAATATGTCTTACACACTGTTGAATCCTGTAATTTAACAACAAGTGGTTTGGTTCACAGGCGACAGTATCGGTGAACAAAACCACTTGTTTTACCGGATTCAACATCGTGCAAGAAAATATTCATATATTATACCATTAATATTATAACATGTGTGTTGTAACATAAGCTTATCCTTGGATAGTGGATGTCTGCAGGGAACTTGACCTTTTACCTAAAAATCAAACGATCATCCTCTTTCCACTGTCCACCAATGGAGTTTCATGAAATTTGCTTTAGGTAAGAGGAAAAACTGTGTGGGCAATACTTTTCATTTTCCGGTCATGGTAACGGACCTTTCAACTACTGACTTCAAAATAAACAGGGATTATCATTTCACCAAAGGCATTCAAAGTATGAAGTTTTATAAAATTAGCTTCAGAGAAAGTAATAAAGAGTTTGTACAAAGTTTCGTCAAAATCCAACAAGTAGCGCAGACAAGATTTGTGACGGACGAACGGAAAGGCCAAATATAATCTGTCTCACCTACCACATTGTGGTGGAAGACATAAATATAAAGACAATATTTTTGTTCATATGTATACTTTATTAAGCAAATAATTGAGCGAACATAAACTTCAGCATTGACTCTGGCCAGTGGTGTACATGGAGTCTTCTTCCACATGACGTGCAGACTGAAAGAAAAGAAAGACATAGAATAAAAAGTTAATATAAGTCGAGCAGAGTATTCAATTTGAATCAGGTGTTGCGAGGGGAGCTAGGGCATGTTTAGGGGAATGGGACAGTTTAAATTTAATTATTGTTTAACGCCTCATCAACACGTTGTTTAGGTTATTTCGAGCCGCCCCAAAGAGAGGAGGAAAGATGCATAGGCCTCCAGGAACCCTGCCCTACGCTTACTACCGATTATATACCTATGGTTCTTTAACGTGCTTGGAGGACAGACTCCGATACACAGGACCACCCGGTTTACGTTCCCATCAGACGAACGAGGCTGGCAGGACACATCGAAGTAACCCATTGGAGCCAGTAAGAATTGAATCCGTGTTCACTGAATTCAAAGCCGATATGCTATAAACGTCCCTTGACCAAAACTGAGTAAATGGCACATCAAGTAAAGGGTCAATACATATTATATTGTGTATCATACGAGTATATGATTGAACTGACATGATTATAGAACCATTTTAATGTATGTTTCACCCAACAGTACAGCAAGAATCTATTATATGGAAAGTAAAATCTGACAGAGGGTGCAATGCTCTATAAGCCATTTTTACTAGAAGGGGAATAAAATACAAGTGTTGCCAAAAATCTAAAATTGTTAAACTTTACACGTTTTGTTCATAGGATATTTTACTTTAATGACTTAGTTAGGTCATTTTACATGGGGAGAAAACATAAATATACAACTATTTATTTTCTCTCTCAAAACCTGGTGATGCCGCTAGTTTTAGAAATAAAACATGATTAAATAGGGCAGTTGAGAAGACACTTTTGTAGATGTGTGGTCTGTTCTGATGTGAAAATGTGTAAAACAGACACAAGTTTGGAAATTTGCTCTATGTCCCTTTAATAAATTGGGGACCCATCACATAGACCAATTAGATGATGTTAAAGGGACACACGGCAATCTTGAAGTATTTATCAAGCTTTAACATTAGCATCTCCATTTGTTAACCTGGTAACATTTTAAATTTAAACCTGCTTGCATTAAAAGTTAAATAAAAGTGTTTCATTTTGTCTTCGTTATTCTATCAAATACTTAACTATATTATAGGTGCACTATTATCAACAGTAAGTAATGTGTAAAACAATTTCTTCTGAACTATTCTAATAAATAATATTAATGATGCACAAATGCAAACTATGCAGAAAAATTAACCGAACTCCAGAAGTTTTAAACAAATAAAGACTGCCTAGTGTCCCTTTAACCCAACTTGTTTTCGCATGTATCCAGTACATGTAGTCATATGACAATCACGCTGCACTATCACTGATTTATTTTTTACTCTAACTTTGAACAGCACCGTGCAAGCATAACACAAGCTCCATTTAAAGAACTACACAAGTGCAAACAATTTTTAAAAAGGCTCTTACCTCCATATGATCCAATGGCATTTAATACGGCTTGACACTCTGAAGTCGTCAGTACAATTCACTTAGAGCTGCTCAAGGGCACGATTCACATGTGAGGCCTCTCTGAAAACAACATCAATCCAATGTCAATGATCAAACAGACATAGTTTATCCTTTGTTATACATAATGTAACATATTTAAAAAAGAAAAGATAAAAGAAGAACTAAATTGAATAAAGCATGAATACTACTTGTGCTCAATAACACGGTTAATGTAATAAAAACATCTCTCATCATTCATTATACATGTAAAATATAATGTAGCCTGGAGATCCATTAAAACATTGTTCCACTTTCACAGCATATTTCCAGCCCATGGAATAGTCATTTCTTTTGAGACACACTGGAGGCAAGCGTAGTAGCTCCACCGTCTTAAAGGCTTTTAAGTGAAATGTACTTTCTCGAAATTGCGTTGTTTTTTTCGCAACAGAAAGTATGTAGTAAATGTAAATAAATGTAAATTCAAAATCACTTCCTTTCCTCAAAACTTTACTGTACATAAATATGAATCTGACCGATTTCAGTCAAATTACATTGTTTCAATGGTAGTTGTATCGGGTTATGTATTCACGAATGTGCGAGAAAATGGGGATAACATAACGATATAGAGACAACGCTAACTATTTAAATTCATGCATCTGAGGGGTGGGGTTGGAGGGGGTTTCTAGTTTTTTTACCCCCTCCTTGTTTTCGGTATGCAAGCTCCATCTACCCCCACACCCCCATCTACCGTACTTGGGTGGGGGCGGGGTGCGGGGGACATTGATAGCATTTCTACTAGCAATTGTTTTATTCCACGAAACGCTCTACAGTTTACAGTACATCCAGTTACTGGAAAGATCGGAGTACACGAAAAACACTTATAGTGATTATGAACTTTCTATTATACAGTATACACTACTTTTTTAGGCACTGTATTTGGCCAATGTCTAAATATGCACGATCTAAAAGGGGGGTTTACTGTTTATTAACAAACACATTTTAATGACAAAACAAATACCTTGATCATGGACCTCCAGCAGCAGACAATAATCCCAAATCCAACTTGCAACAACATGTCAATTTCACGTGTCAAGTTATGTCACGGTGACCTGTCAGTCACCAACACTGCATCGTGTTGACACATAATGGTACGTTATTTCGTTCAGTAAGGTATTAGTGTTTACATAATATAGGGTATGAAACACTGTACGCGTGTTGTTAGACTCCATAGGTACCCGTAGTGCTCGCCGAAGTAGCGCGCCCAATTTCGGGTGTAAAAAAATGGCGTCTGTTTTAATTGAAAATTCGTAAAATAGTCCGTAAAATACAAAGAAATAGTCCATGTTCGCGGAGTTAAAATGCGAACAGAACTGATATGTTATAGGTCCGTGGCGTTCCTACTGTTGATAATGTATTTTTTACAATGATATGATAGGGTAGAAATACAAGGGGGTCCCAAAGGGGTTTTGCGTGAAGACGTGATCGGGTGTTTTTAAAAACGTGACACGTAAAACAAACAATATTTGTGCGTGATTGCGTGAAAATTATATCAGCGTGATCCGTGATTTTGGTCTTGGTAAAACGTGATCGCGTGATAGGGTTACGTGAAACGTGAATTTTTAGTCCTTTTCAGTCTTTTTAGTGTCCCTCCTCCTCCCCCGAGGCTCCCCCGAGAGCTGAACTTTCGTACTTGCGCGAACATCTGGCACGGGGAATCCCTGGGGACACTACAATCAGCCGAGTCGTGTATCAGATACAGTATAGGCAGTATAGACTGGTGGTATGCCGACAGTTTCACTGACATAGCTCACTACATTACAAGTAGCACTGGTCGGCCTGGAACTAGTATAATACAGTTTGCTGACAAAAGTGGTTTCCCTTGACTGGATTCCAAATCTATTACTATTTGTATGATGGTCTCGGTAGTACAACATAATACCGCTAGGTGCGCGCAGATCTAATAGCGCGCGAGAATCGTATCTGCTTGTTTATGGACTTCATACCGTTGCAGAATGGCAGAAGCTATTCCTCCGTTTGAGTTTATTGTTTTATTTTTGTTAATGGGGAGAAGGGAGGAATTGTTCATAAAGAAAAGTCGTCGGTCAAATTGACCGACATCCCGAAAACTCTGTCTAATTTCAAGGACGAAACTTGCAACTTTGTGGGCGCCAGTTCCATCGCAGTCCAGAATGGCATTTCAAACTACGAGGTAAGCTTATCTTCTATATATGTGGTTTTGTTTTGTTGTTTTTTTGTTGTTGTTGCAACCCACACATTGTACTAGAGAAGCTTGAGCCTATAGCGCTTCACGTCTGCTCATCCACATTTAACGTGAAATGTGAACGTTCTGCTATTTTCACGTGAAGACGTGATCCTTGTTTTTATTTTACGTCATCACGTGAACACCCCCTACAACTCATTTAGCGAAGAACACCCATTAGAAAGTTACAATATTGAAATGTTGAAATTGTCACAAAGAAACAAGAAATATACACACAAGGGAAAAACAATTAACCCGTTAAGAATTACAATGTTGCATTGTTGCATTTGTCACAACCAGGGCTTTATATGACGAATTATCAGCCCAGTCACAACTAATTAAGAAGTATGCAACATATACATACATGGGATTTTGTGGAAATACAAATAACAAATTCAGAAAATGAAATGTAATTCAAAGCATTGAGAAAATAACATTAGAGATGATAGCAAGATGCCATATACATATATGCAATAAGCAATAAAGCAACATAGACTTATGGCGGCTATGCCCTTCCATAAATTACATGTGTAACAGTGGCTTGTACCATAGCTCTCTAATGGTTTTCCTTTGTTCTTGCTTATGATATAATTTTCATAAACCTGAAGGTCTGAGCTAAACCGTGTAATAAATGCCGCTATATTTCTGCCGTGCTATAAATGGCAGATTCGCCAGGTATACCATGTACACGCGCGTGGTTGTAATGTTTACACACAACCTGTCAATCAAATATGTAAAAACACGACTACCCATTATCAAAACAGCACGCCTTGACATTGGATTTGCCCAATAATATACACAGGCGATTGGTTGCAATAATCAAAACATTGGTCATGCATGCTCATGTCGCGTGATAATGCTATTTCTTGATTGGATCAAGCTGTTATTTTTTATTGAAAACTGCAACGCCCTAAAACTTCTTGCACATGCGTAGTTGGATAAATGGCTCTGGTACAAACATTTATAGCATATTTTTCTCGTATGCGATTTATACTGAACTCTCGGGCCTGCGGCCCTCGAGAAGCAGTATAAATCGCATACGAGAAAAATATGCTATAAATATTACTTATATAGACTAGAAGCCGCTTTTCAACCAATTACCGTATATTGGTATATCTACTGCTAGGTAGAAAAACCAGTTATAACTATACAACGATAGTAAATAAATATAGCGAATGTAGTATATTGATAAATAGAACTGCATTTCTGAAAACAATATGATGGCAAAGCAAAACACTGGAAAACCTTAAATATAGTTAATTTGTTTTAATAGTTGGTAATAAAGTTTTTAGGATGTTATTGTTTGCATTTGTTAGACGAATTTTTCGATAGAAATTAAAAAAAAAAAAAAAACATTTAATCTAATTTGTTTTGATGGCGGATGTCATCAAAATCACTTTTGAGTGTAAGGTGTTTTATATTTCTAAACCGATTTTAGAAAGTTATTTACAATTAGAAAGGTCTGATTCCTATAGCTTAGTAAAATTACTATTTAAATTGTGTCTGTAAAGTCATAAAACCGTTGGCAGAAAAAAAGTACATGAGACACACCGCAGGTCTGCAGTGACAGTCATCATCATCTTCGACGTTTGACTATAAATACGAACGTCTTTGTGCAGAAAATAAAATGAAACCGAAACCACATGTCCGTAATTATTTTTTGTTATTATGCAGTACTTATATTGTAATATGTTTCAACATCCACATTTAGTTCATCGATATAATGATGTCGTTCTTCTGTATTTATTTATTAACTTATCAAACAGTGAATTATTGTCTTTCTGTCGTTCTGTCTAGTGTGTCTGTGTGATCCAATGAGAAACGACATCATTATTTCGGTAAAATGGCGCCCGCGTCAATTTGTTTTTTAGAAAAAAGATTCTGACGTTTGTCTTACGCTTCTCCTTAATAACAAATCAGAAATACTTATGCTAAGAAAATTTATCAATAAAGCATTTTTGCTTCGTATAAATCGTTTAAACAATAATAATACTTAATAGCGACCTAACTTATTTACTGAGAAAATTAGATTTTCTGGGCGGAGGGTTATTCCCTACTGTTTATTGTGATTAGTGTCAGTTCCACTAAGACTGAAATTGCTAATAGGAGTGCATCCAATATTTATTATACCTCTGAATTTGTATTTATTTGTATTTATTTGATTCAAATTATTTTTAATGTATTATTCACGTGTAGATTGAATGTATGTATATGCTTTTGTGTATCACGAAAAACTGTAATGTAATAAAGAATATGTTCTGTTCTGTTCTGTTCTGTCTTGCAAAAGCAAATCAAGCGTCACAGATGATCTAGATTAGCAGTGACATTGAGTTTACCGAGTAATATAGCTGCAAACCTCGCTCTTCAATAGTGTACCTGTTGCACTTTTTGTTTGTTTGTATGGTGTTTTACGTCATTTTCAACACATGTAAAGTTACATATGACGGTCGATTTTTTGTGGTGGAGGCAGACCACCCACTTTTCCTGGGTAGAACCAGTACTGTACACCTCCCGTCATCCGTAAGAATCGACACTTCCTCACTTACAAATCGAGCTCCTAGTGGGGGATTCGAACCCGCAGCGGTGAGAGGCGAATGTTTAATAATAACATGGGTATGAAGATTTAATTTTATTGTTGGCAACACAATAAACACGGTTAAGGATGTTTTGACATTTTCAAGTTTAAGAATCTTATTTTTTAAATCATAGTTTTATTTGAAAACATAATTGTTTCATTTTTTGCATTCTAGTAGTTATGGATATAATGTAGGATTTAAGACGGTAACATATCAAATTTTAAGCAAACATTTTTTTCCATATTTTTTCCATCATTTATTTTTATCGAGAAAATAGTAGGTACGGCTAGATCTGAGTAGAATTTATCCTTTTGCTACAGAAAAAATAAGATATTTGTTTTTAGCTCGACTGATCAGAGATCAGCAGAGCTTATGCCGTGGTGCGGCGTCCGTCGTCCGTCTGTCCGTCTGTCCTCTGTCCGTCTGTCCGTCTGTCTGTCTGTCCGTCTGTCCGTAAACTTTTTTTTGTAGCGACTACTTCTCTGAAACTACTGATTAAACTTTCATGAAACTTTACAGAAATGTTGCCCATGAAGTCTAGTTGATCCTAGCAAAAGTTCATGTTGATGTGAAATCCAAGATGGCCGCCAAATCTAAAAATAGGTTTTTAAAAAACAAGTTTGTAGCGACTACTTCTTGAAAACTATAAGTGATATTGATATGGGACTTTTTCTAAAATGATCAGCATGACATGATGTTGGTCCTTGTCGAAAATCGTTTTGATTCGACGTTAAACATGGCTGCCAGCGGCCATCTTTGTTTACATAGAGTTATATAATGAAAACTTGTAGCGACTACTACTCTACAACTACTTGACGGATTTTCATGAAACTTTACAGGAATGTTGCTCTTGATGTCCAATTGATCCTAGCAAAATTTCAGGTTGGCCGGAAATTCAAGATGGCCGCCACGGCTAAAAATAGATCTTTAAAATATAAGTTTGTAGCGACTACTTCTTGAAAACTATAAGTGATATTGACATGGGACTATTTCTAAAATGATCAGCATGACATGTTGGTTATCCGAGTCGAACATTTTTTTGATTCGACGTTGAACATGGCTGCCAGTGGCCATCTTTGTTTACATAGAGTTATATAATGAAAACTTGTAGCGAATACTCCTCTGAAACTACTTGACGGATTTTCATGAAACTTCACACGAATGTTGCTCTTGATGTCTTATTGATCCTAGCAAAATTTCAGGTCGGCCGGAAATTCAAGATGGCCGCCATGGCTAAAAATAGATTTTCAAAATACAAGTTTGTAGCGACTACTTCTTGAAAACTATAAGTGATATTGATATGGGACTTTTTTCTAAAATGATCAGCATGGCATGATGTTGGTCCTTGTCAAAAATCGTTTGCATTCGATGTTAAACATGGCTGTCAGCGGCCATCTTTGTTTACATAGAGTTATATAATGAAAACTTGTAGCGACTACTCCTCTGAAACTACGTGACAGATTTTCATGAAACTTCACAGGAATGTTGCTCTTGATGTCCAATTGATCCTAGCAAAATTTCAGGTTGGCCGGAAATTCAAGATGGCCGCCACGGCTAAAAATAAATGTTCAAAATACAAGTTTGTAGCGACTACTTCTTGAAAACTATAAGTGATATTGATATGGGACTTTTTCTAAACTGATCAGCATGACATGATGTTGGTCCTTGTCAAAAATCGTTTTGATTCGACGTTTAACATGGCTACCCGGCCATCTTTGTTTACATAGAGTTGTATAGTAAAAACTTGTAGCGACTACTCCTCTGAAACTACTTGGCAGATTTTCATGAAACTTTACAGGAATGTTGCTCTTAATGTCTTATTGATCCTAGCAAAATTTCAGATCGTCCAGAAATTCAAAATGGCCGCCATAGCTAAAAATAGATCTTTAAAAAAAACCGTTTGTAGCGACTACTTCTTGAAAACTATAAGTGATATTGATATGGGACTTGTTCTAAAATGATCAACATGACATGATGTCAACGAGTCGAACATTATTTTGATTCGACGTTAAACATGGCTGCCAGTGGCCATCTTTGTTTACATAGAGTTATATAATGAAAACTTTTAGCGAATACTTCTCTGAAACTACTTGACGGATGTTCATGAAACTTCACACGAATGTTGCTCTTGATGTCTAATTGATCCTAGCAAAATTTCAGGTCGGCCGGAAAGATGGCAGCCACAGCTAAAAAAAAAAATTCAAAAAACAAGTTTGTAGCGACTACTTCCTGAAATCAAAATCAATCAGTAGAGCTTCAAGGTCATTGACCTCTTGTTAAATAATGGAATACATATATAAAAGTAGAAACTGAGCTAATTTTATATTTGATATCTATGTCAAATGATTGTGTGTACAGTATTTTACAGTGAAAATGTCAAAATAACTCCAAAATGTGTGAAATTTCAAGACTGTTTAATAAAAATTCATTAGAAGCCTAATGACCTTTCGATAAGTCATAGGACCTTGTCAAATGCAAGTTTTTAAAAAAGTTGAGCATTAGAACATACTTTTATTTTATCTTGAATCATCATTTTAGTCAAAACAAATTTCTTTAAAAAAATGGGTGGGGTATTTTTACTTTTTTAAAGTAGAAAGACAAATGAGGATTATAATTGTTTGTTATGTTTTGAAAGACATGTATATATGTAACTGAAAATTAATCTTTGTTTTTCAATAAATGTAATGTCATGAATTTGTTTTTTGAAAATGTTCATTGACTCTATTTTACCTCTTTTCATTGAAATTAGAAACATCATCAACATGTGTCTTCTTCTAAGACGTCTAGTGCAACAAAAAGTGTGATGACCTACCCTTTTTTGATAATTTTGTATCTAAACAATACCAAATAAGCTTTAAATATCAATTAAAAAAATATCTCAGCACTTCGTCCTTTCCCAGCCATCCTCCATAACACTATATTCGATGAAAGAACGACGTTCCTTTTTTAAAATACTTAATATGGCCACTCTTGGATTGTTTCAATATATGTGTCCATTGATTCTTGAATTGTTCTTGAAAGACTGATTAGGCATGAAAACACTTAAATGTCCAACTGCTTTAAAAACAGTGAAACCAGCCTTCTATTCTGCTACCTAGAACCCTCTATGCTGGTTCCCAGCAACTTGACGGCTTTACTGTCCCCAAACACGTTGGATATTGCCCAGAATCGTTTTGTGACGTCAACTCCAGTAAACACAACATCACACACCGTCACGTTCGGAGTTAGTACGCCGTCCCCTGCCCATCGACCCTAAATTCATAGATATTGTCTAGAGAGTAGAACCGCTCGGAAATGAATACTTCCGTGTGTGGTAGAGAATCACTGACGTTCGCGTCGCACAACACTAGAGAGCCGGGAAGAAAGGAATCCGGTCCGTGTAAATAATACCTACATTGAGGTTGTTCAACCAGTCCATCTCGATTTCCGTAATGTTGAAATGGAGCGTTTCGTTCACCTTCAGTGTAACAGCCTCCTTCGTATCTCCTGGCAACTGTGCCATTTTCAAGAATGTCTAGTTGGAGCTGAAGTGTATAATGCCTGAAAACAGCAATTAAAATACTGATTAATAAAACAATGTGATGACGTCACTCTTGGAAAACTCTTAGCTCGTATGGTATTATATTATGTACCTACCATAGAGCTAATACGCACCCTTTTTCTACAGTAGGTAGAGTATGCGCCACGACTCAAGACGCACTTTGGCGAGGTTTCTGAAGATATCGCGCAATGCTTGCATGCACAACTGCCGTATTTCTGTTGACTAAACATTAAATACCGCACACACATAATACCACTCAACAAAGAAAAGGCTGTCACGCCGATCTAGTGTGTTTTTGTAACGATTGTTGTTGTTTTTGACAGTTCCATGTTTTCCTCTCGAAATATCCCGCTCTCGTCTGAAAACTCCTTCATGGCATGTGTTGTATTTAATATTTAGTCAATTGAAATTCGGCGTTTGCGTTGTATTGCGTGATGTCAGCTTAGAAGATTCACTCTACCCGCTGCTCCAATTTCGGGTCAGCTGTTTTTAAATAGTCTAGATCATCTCCGACGCTTGCTTTTTTAACGTTTGCCTTTGCCTTAAAAAAACACACAATCGTCGCATACGGTCAAAAACAATATTAAGGTATACAGGAAGTAAATCACTGTGGTATTCATGCCTGGTGTAGATGCCTGGTGTAGTCGAATGGAGTTCCCAAATATATAATCCCTAACTTTTTTGGTCATAAAAGGCATTTTTGAGTATTTAAGGCCTGTTTTTCTGGCTGAAATGACTTTATTGACTTGTTTGTGATAGCTAAGAACCATTTGCATGGTTGTATGATGACTTGAAAGTTTTGAAAGTGGAAGTAGAACACATTTAAGAGGTGCTGAATGAATGCAGTTTGTTCAAGGTGTCAACATAGATCAGAATTTTATTTTCTTATATGCCACATGACCCCTACTGTTCTCAGCAGTTTTCTAGAGAGGCAGGTCTCATGACTAAGAATATGTAAGTGAATCTTAGTTGTGAACTTCATTTTGAAAAATGGCTAACTAGAAAGCTTGTACAATATTGCATTGGACTCAATGGGATTTGATTTACTTCCGGTACACCTTAATGGTAGTGGGTGGAGTGAATCTTATAAACTAATGAATTCTCGACAATTTTCTTTGTTTGTTTGTTTGTTTGTTTGTTTGTTTGTTTGTTTGCTTGTTTGCTTGTTTGTTTGTATGGTGTTTTACGTCATTTTCAACACATGCAAGGTTATATATGACGGTCGAATTTTTGTGGTGGAGGCAGACCACCCACTTTTCCTGGGTAGAACCAGTACTGTACACCTCCCGCCACCCGTAAGAATCGACACTGCCTCACTTACAAGTCGAGCTCCAAGTGGGATTTGAACCTGCGGCAGTGAGAGACGAAGGTTTACAAAGCAACGTCTTAACCATTCGGCCACGGAGACGCCTTTCTCGACAAATACAGCGATTTGAATAAGGTTAGCGTGATATATACCATATTACTTGTTTCGTTGTAAATTGTTTAAACAAAAAAAAAGTTTCGTTCCCAAAACGGTTACTGTCATCTTTGGATAAGTCTACCGACGAGCGCAATTGGAAATGCCTCGTCGATTCCGTATGATTACGGAAATTGGCGAGGTAGTTCCGATTGCGACTGGAGGCAAAATAACAGTAATCGTGGTAATGTAACTGATGCACGTTTCAAACTGAAAATGTTAAAATCGTTATTAATTCAAAATGATAAATGTGTTTTACAATTAATTTATCCAATACAAAAAATACAATACCTTCTTTGTCACATCATACTCATATGCGGCAAGTATCGACCAAATATGGATTAACAATACACTAAACAAAATTGCTTAAGTACCTACCTAAGAATATGTCAATAATATTCTCATTTGTTTGTGTATTTTGAGATTGATTAGAGATACGGTTAAACTGCAAAATAACGAGTGTAAATCGTCTGCTCTGATTGCATGAACATATTTTAAAACTGTTAAGTCAATGTGTTTTCTTAGAAATAAGTTATATCACATACTACTGGGTATATAGGATTTTATTAAGTACTTCGAATTAGTGAAGCTTTCGATGTTCCTAATTCTATAATATGCCAGTTAAAATTATTTTGACATCATGTTTTACTAGCATTACCACTACAAATGCGTTTGCAAAAGAAATTTTCGTAATATTTAATGTTAACGCTGAATTACAGTTACTTTAATCTCAAACAATATTCAATTTAAAGGGAGGTAATTTAAGATTATCCATATTTCATTTTTTCATAGATGGAAAATCTGCGATAAATGGGTCAATTTTTTATGGTTTTTTTCTATTATTTCATACTAATTTTAAGAATTGTATATCTTTAAGCGATCTTTGACTCATGTTATGTATTTTATCAGCACATTTCATGTTTTCATATAAAGGGAGGGTAACTCTCAAAAGATGTAACAATTTAAACAAAATATAAATGTTTTACAAACTATGGGTCAAAACAAAATACTTATCATATGTCTATGCTAAAATATATTTAAAATAAGAAAATTAGTTAAGATACAAAAGTGGATACTTAGAAATGTTGTTCAGTGTACACACAAGAAGCCACGAAGTCGGTGGTTTTTCATTGTTATCCTTATCATGGTTATGTCTCACTAATGTCATGTATATCATCCTATACCTGGACAGTAACATCAACAGCTTAATATCGCGCTGAATTGTACAGTTGCTAGATTGACATGCATGTTATCAGGGGTACTATAGAGATTTAACTGTTTTACAGTATATACTTCGCATAATGCTGGTGTGAAATACAAGGTCAGTTTACAGTGTTCATTCAGTTGAAATCTAGGCCTGTTTGGTGACAAATCGGGAATTCAATAAGCTCTCTAACCTTTCCGACGTTTTTGAATTGATCAATTAAAAATTCAAGAGACACGCACAAAAATATGCATGTTTTAAAGTATATATCTCACGGTTATACTTCCCGATGAACACTAGGGTGGATCCATGATTTCGATTTAGAGGGTGCGCAAACCGCCGATCTCAGCTTATTCGTATTTAAGGTGTGTGGGTAGGGTGGTGGTGGTGGTGGTGGTGGTGGTGGTGTGTGTGTGTGGGGGGGGGGGGGGGGGGGGATAATTTCCTTATATTTTATAAATGAAGAGGACTATACACATGATCCTATCTCTGCAGATTGAGGTGGTGCCGCTCCCCCTTTCTGGCTCTATGTACAGCCACCTGGAACTCTCAGAACTTGCTCCCGTAACATCATGTTCACCCTTATAAGTACATGTATGTATGTGTGTGTACGTATGGTCGTTTTGGCTGATTCTCGAAGTTTCAGACGCCTGTTGATCTATAGCGCTAAACAGGATATTGAAAGGGGGAATGTTCGTCCTCAAATATCGGTTATGCCGCTGACCTATTGTATGCCTTATCAAGTTGTAGCAGGTCACA
The DNA here is from genome assembly GCA_037043455.1 of Cyrtodaria siliqua. NCBI lineage: Eukaryota > Metazoa > Mollusca > Bivalvia > Adapedonta > Hiatellidae > Cyrtodaria > Cyrtodaria siliqua. The sequence continues at coordinate 61,231 of JAWPHD010003545.1, read as the reverse complement.
TGACGTAAACATGGCGCGTGTGCGATCGTTAGTATGTGCATTGTTCGTGGGATATTTAATGCAACAAACAAATAGTTTCCTGTTGACAAACAACGATGCTTTACCTCTGATCCTGACGACATGGCCATACCAGGATGCGGTCGAAGCAGGTCAGTACATCGATATTTGTTTCTTCAACTACTAAAAGTTTTTGTTTATGCTCGCCCTATGGCATCTCTGAGGGACTTCGATCACTTACTATAGTTTAACTATGGTCGTTCTAGTTAAGGATTAATGCGAACTTACTGTAGTTAAACCATACTTTCTATAAATGGATACACGCGGTTTACTTTATCATATAGATATATGTCAATCAAAATTTAACAACTGAAACTAGAATAAATACAGGCACATGAACAAATATGTGATACATAGAGTGACACAGTCTAGTCTCAGCGAGTTGGTTACCAACTGAATGGTTACCAACTGAATACAGGCACGTGAGCAAATTTATATGTAATATATAGAGTCTAGTCACAGCGAGTTGGTTACCAATTGAATACAGGCATATGAACAAATATGTAATATATAGAGTCTAGTCTCAGCGAGTTGGTTACCAATTGAATACAGGCACATGAACAAATATGTAATATATAGAGTCTAGTCTCAGCGAGTTGGTTACCAATTGACTTTCATACAACACCTAGATGGACTATGAGATGGGCTAAGAGATTGGCTTAGCCCATCGAGGTTTGTAAATAAGGCCATACCGAGTTTTTTTCCATCTTTAGCGGGTCATCCTACATAGCACATCTAATGAAAATAAACATTTCTCCTCTGGTTGAAGGGGTCATCCTGCGTAACAAATAAAAATTATACTGTAAATAAACATTTCTCCTCTGGCTGATGCAGTCATACTTCAAAACAAATATACTGAGAAAAACAACATTGCTTTCTCGAAACCTACCTACCAGGCAGGAGGAAAAAAAAGAAGAAAAAAACGTTGGCCCATTTGGCTCACATTTATTTCAATTCTATTTCTTGACTTCCGCAATCCGCATTCCCAATTCCGCATTCCCATTTCTTCCCAATTCCGCATTCCAAATTCTGCTTTCTGATTTCCGAATTCTGCATTCCGCATTTCGAATTCCGCATTAAGAAGTAGGTAGGCTATTAAGATAAAAATAATAATAACAATAATAATAATTTATGCGTGCATGTGCATGTATGTGTATTGTGAAATCACAGTGTTACTTAACAGTAACAGCAATTACTTCTCACATTTTATATTTAATAATCATGTAATATAAAAAAGTGTATGAATATTGCCAGTGACCACGATTGTTGTATTTTTATATAAACCACATAACCTTAAGTTAAATTCCCTATAACTGAGTATCCGTGTATCCCTTGTATAAATACAGCATAACCGTATATACTATTATACTCTATAAATATACACAAATATCTGTTAACTGAATTGGGGTTTTTACGGCGCACCAACACATGAAAGGTTATATGGCGCCAAACAGGGATATGAACATGCTAGGCTCATCCTCCATTTACATCTAGACAAAATATGGAGAATGGGCATCGAACCTTCTGACCTGCAGAACTGCAGAGTTGCTGCAAATTCTATAGTAAACACTTCATTTACGATGGAGCCACGTTTCCACGTTTGCATATACGGTGTCATGATGAAGACCTTAAATCAGCATGATAAAAAATGACAAAATGAACATGAAGGGTGGTTCTACCCCTCTGCCTCTAGCGGGATTTGCAGTGGTCGTATTCTACCCCGACAACCACACGTGGAGAGTATCTGTTAATCTTTTGTATATACACATTATAACCTTCAATATAAATATAAGATTTTCAAAAACACTATTATGTAGTATTTATTAGTGAAAACATGAAAAAAACGTTATTATGGAATGCGGAATTCGGAATTCAGAAGCCAAGAAATGTTTTATTGTTATGTGTGTGGGTAGTGTATATCACTAGCGGATCCAGGTTGGAGTATAAACTTAGAGTGGATCACTAGCGGATCAAGAGGGAAGCCCTTGCGAATGGCCGGACTGTGATTTTATAAATTACATAAAATATTAAGGTTTGTAAAGTTTGGACCGCCTCTGGACCTCCCCCTGGACACCCCCTAGATACGCCATCCTGAAAAAATTCGAAAAAAAAACATTTTTTTGTTGTTGTTGTTATTGTGAAAACTTTTGCTCCTCCGCGAGGTAAAATCGTGGATCCGCGTATTAACTTTTGGATATAAGATTACAGTTTATTCGTACCACTTAGGTTTTAAGAGAAGGTAACGTCATCGCCTCATAGACAATGTAAAAGACAACACACAAAAAGGATGTTTGTTTTTTCATGTTTGCATCAATAGTAAGTGTATTTTTGACAATCTGATATTTTATATTGAAGTTTATAGTGTGACAAGGATTAAAGATACTCAAGTTGGAGTTTGTGTATATTTATGGGATATAATAGTATATACGTTTACAAAGGATTAACAGGGATATTCAGATTTTATCACATAACTTACGGTGTGGGAGTGAAATAACACCATTCTATATTTTCGATATACTACAAGTTAGATAAGTATGCAAATGAGTATAGTATGCGCCCTAGTATGCACTGTCAAAAAATATCGATAATGACTATGATCCAGTTCCCACGGTTTATGTCGGTTTCGCGTGTTAAAGCGACAGGCAAAATGCAGTGAAAGTCGATATGTGAGTTATGTGATAAATAGAATCTAATATTCGTTCTCATTCATTATTGAATTTATTAAACTCGTTAGCAAAAATGATATACTCTCGGCAAGAGCCTCGCATTATATCATTTTGCCAACTCATTTGAAAAATTCAATAATGAATGAGTACCCATGTAAGATCGTCTATATATAGAATTTAATTTAAGGTTATGGATTTTATATTATAAAAAATAAAACATTCGTGGTCACTGGCAATATTCATACACCTTTGTATTACATAATTATTAAATACAAAATGTGAGAAGTAACTGCTTCTTTAACACTGTGATTTCACAAAACACATACATGCACGTGCACGCATACATTATTATTAATACTATTATTATTATTATCATTATTATTATTATTGTTATTATTATTATTATCATCATTATCATTACTATTATTGTGGTAGGGGTAGTATAGTAGACTACTAGTAGTAGCAGTAGTAGTAGTATCAGCAGTAGTAGTAGTAGTAGTAGTAGTAGTAGTAGTAATAGTAGTAGTAGTAGTAGTAATAGTAGTAGTAGTCTTTTACTCGTACTACTTACTTACTACCTACTTCTAAATGCGGAATGTGGAATTCGGAAGTCAAGAAATAGAAGTGAAGTAAATGTGAGCCTAATGGGCAATCGTAACAAACAGCTGTATTTTTCATCATTCTTTGGACGTTTTTCTAACAGAACAAGTTATAATGATACTCATCTAGTAATATTTTTGTTTATTCCAATTAGGAATTGATGTAGTTGATCAAGTTGTTCATTTCCCTAGTCATTTTATAACTTGTTTTGCGATGTCGTCGAAATGCGTTTCCGATGGTTTCCATATGAATGTCAAAAATGTTTTGTTTTTTTTTTGGCCCAAACATTCACAAACTTACCAGCCCAATGACGCTAAACATAGAAAAAGAACTTGGTTAGGCACCAACAAGCTGAGACAGACTCTATTTTTTTTTTGTAGTATGATGTACTTAGTGACCTTGTCCGCGCGTGCTGTCCGTACTCTAACTTCCATTACTTTATCGGACGTTATCGTATGGTAAAGCTCCGCCCCTATGTCTGTACTGAATTAAAAGATGTAATGCTATGCATTCATCAAAGGCAATTTCACTGACTATACTACTGTAAACGGACGAGGAAAAACTAGTACACTCAGCGGGGTTTGAACTCGGAACGATTGCATGTGAAGCGGGCGCTTTACCGATATCACCATAAAAGCTAGCTCTGCGGCGAGACAGTAGTAACGCGCTTACAAACCTATGTATTTACATACACTCAATTGAGTCCTACTAAACTTTATTTTTGTCCGCCATTTTTGAACCAGAGCAACCATCCCTTTGCCGTGGGTTGAACTATAGTAGATTGATGACGACATTCTGGTTAAACCATTGCGTCAATCGTGAACGTCATTCCTCGGGATCCCGCCTCGTCTGTTAGCCGGAAGGCAACGGCACAGAAAATAGTGCACTGTTGCTAAGCTGTTGCTACATAAACATTATGGCCGCTTGCCACACGTGTTGATGTATGTTTTGCGTTGCATGTTTGTTCTTTACAATACAGATGAAGGTTTTATCACTACTTTCACGTAAATAAACTATAGACGGAGCAATCGGCTAAATGGCATTGCAAAATGTTGAAGATAACTTTGATTTTGAATGCAAATTCGTTTTGGCGGGAATCTGATGCGCGTCACGCTAGTATGACGTAACCAATATGGAAACCTGCGAATTACATTCGAGTCATGCTGCGAAGCAGTGTACGAGATGTTGCTAATGACCATTGCGTATTCGATCTGTACGGCTACTATGGTTCGTGATCGAAGTCACTCCATTATATGCGCGTTGACACATTTCTATAGTCCATGAGCTGGAGATCATTTGTTTAGCTCTACTGGAGGAAGAGCTTAGTGGATGGCGAGTTGACCGTCGTCGTCCGTCGTCGTCGTCAGTCGTCAGTCGTCTTCCGTTAACTTTTGCCTTGTTAGCGCAAAATGGACTTCATTATTAATCGGATCTTTACGAAACTTTGCCAGTGTCTTTATATCAATGAAAGCTCGGATAAGTTCGAAAACCAGCTGGATCGGAATAACAACACCAGAATAATCGCCCTTGTTTTGCTGAAAAATGCAATATCAAGCATTGTGAACACTGTAGTACCTTCATTTTGTATTTGATCTTTACGAAACGTGTACAGATTGTTGATATTGATGAAAGCTTGGACACGTTCGAAAACCAGCTATATCGGGACCAGTAACACCAGAGTTCAATCTCATTAAAATCATATCCTAATTACGCTTTCATTTTATCCGCTATAGGATCTGACAACACTGCCTTAGAGGTCACGTCAGGTCGACATTTCATCAAATCAATATTCATGAGAAAATCAACTAAATTTAACCAATGAAATCGCGCGTTTCATAGGCACTTCAGATGACGTTCGAGTGAACTGAACAAACAAACATCCACATAAAACACATAGATCTATTTCCAAATAAAGATAAAGTCTTCGTGTGTTATTGCTGTGGATTGCACAATAAATTCAAAGAAATGCACTAAATGGCACGTTTTACATCAAGATACGAAGAAAAGCATGGGCGTTGTCTTGTGTGTTTTGAAAATATATATTCAACTGGAAGTATTACGACATCAGATATTCTAAATAGTAAGTCATAGTATATCTGACACGCATAGCTCAATTGATAGCGATGTCGACTATTGACCCTCGAGCGTTAGTGTTTTAGTGTGGGTTCATTCCCACGAATCGGTACATTTTTTTGTACCGCTATTAAATTCCATCAAACAATCTTTTTTTCTTTTTTATCAGTAAATATTCAATAATGGTTGGTGTGTTATGTTCATCAACGCAATTATTTTATGTTTTATACTCATTGTCCTTTTCAAAACCGAGCGTGAAACGCGACATGCGGTGAAGCAGTATATACCAAGCAACTTTGTAGGCTGAAATCTGACTGCAGTGTTGTCAGATACTTAGCAACGTAGAGTATCGTAGAGTGATAAAGAGTCTGATTTTAATGAGATTGCACCAGAGTTATGGCCCTTGAATAACGGAAGAATGCATTATGTAGCCTTGTGAACACTTTGCCAACTTCATTTTGCATTTGAACTTTATTAAACTTTGTCAGCGTCTTTGTATCAATGAAATTTTGGACGAGTTCGAAAACTAGCCAAATCGGATCAGTAGTATTAGAGTTATGGCCCTTTTTATTTACTGCCACGGGGGGTCACATGTTTTACATATAGACTTATATAGGGAAACACTTAAAAAACCGTCTTGTCTGAAACTACAAGAGCCAGTTTTAATATTTCGCATTTACCATAAGCTTATGGTCCTCTACCTAATTTGTTCAAATGGTGACCGTGGGATCCAGTTTTACCCCGCCCTAGGGGTCACATGTTTACATAGACTTATATAGGGAAAAACTTTTTTTTTAAATCATCTCTTCTGAAACTACAAGAGCCAGAAGTTAAATATATTGGATTTACCATAAGCTTATGGTCCTCTACTTAGTTTGTTCAAATGGTGACCCTGGGGTCCCATTTGGCCCCGCCCCACGGGTCACATGTTTTACATAGACTTATATAGGGAAACACTTAAAAATTCGTCTTGTCTGAAACTACAAGAGCCAGGATTAATATTTTGCATTTTACCATAAGCTTATGGTCCTCTACCTAATTTGTTCAAATGGTGACCGTGGGGTCCAGTTTTATCCCGCCCTAGGGGTCACGTGTTTACATAGACTTATATAGGGGAAAACATTTTTAAAAAATCATCTCTTCTGAAACTACAAGAGCCACAAGTTAAATATATTGGATTTACCATAAGCTTAGTTTGTTCAAATGGTGACCCTGGGTCCAATTTGGCCCCGCCCCACGGGTCACATGTTTTACATAGACTTATATAGGGAAACGTTAAACAATAGTCTTTTCTGAAGCTACAAGAGCCAAAGGTTTAATATTTTGCCATCTGCTTATGGTCCTCTATCTTTGTTCAGATGGTAACCCTGGGGTGAAATTGGGCCCATCCCAGGGGGTCACATGTTTTACATAGATTTTATAGGGAAAACCTTGAAACTTAAACAATCTTCTTCTCTGAAACTACAAGAGCCAGAGGTTTAACATTTTGCGTTTACCATAAGCCTCTAGTCCTCTACCAATTTGTTGAAATGGTTACCTTTGGGTCAAATTTGGCACTGACCCAGGGGTCACATGTTTTTCATAGATTTATATTTGGAAAAAAATATTTTTCTCTGAAACTACAAGGGATAAAGGTTGAATAGTTTGTACTTACCATAAGCTTTTATAGTCCTCTACGAAATTTCTTCAAATGGTAACCCTGGCATCAAATTTGGGGCAGCCCCAGGGGTCACATGTGTTACATAGACTTATATAGGGAAAAACTAAAATATCTTCTCTGAAGCTACAAGTATCAAATGTTTAATACTTTGTAATTACCATGAGCTTATGGTCCTCTTCAAAGTTTATTCAAATGGTGACCCCAGGGTCAAATGTGTACTGCCAGTAGAGCGATACAGACACTCTTGGGCCTCTTGTTTTTCTTGAAAGCTACCACAGGTCTAATAAAGATTAAGACGGTGGTGATAATATCTTATCCAGGTGAATTTTAGGGACAAATCCATTCGCAACATCTCGTACACTGCTTCGCAGCATGACTCGAATGTAATACGCAGGTTTCCATATTGGTAACATCATTACTAGCGTGACGCGCGTCAGATTCCCGCCAAAACGAATTTGCATTCAAAATCAAAGTTACCTTCAACATTTTGCCATGTCATTTAGCCGATTGCTCAATCTATAGTTTATTTACGTGAAAGCAGTGATAAAACCTTCATCTGTATTGTAAAGAACAAACATGCAACGTAAATCATACACCAACACGTGTGGCAAGCGGCCATATTGTTTATGTAGCAACAGCTTAGCAACGATTTTCTGTGCCGTTGCCTTCCGGCTATCAAAATGTCAAGATTTTGAACATACCGAAGCGCCGTGATACACACGAGGCGGGATCCCGAGGAATGACGGGATTGGCCGAGCGTTCATGATGGGTTCAAAATATTGACATTTTCATAGCTGGAAGGCAACGGCACAGAAATTAGTGCACTGTTGCTATGTAAACAATATACATGTACGCGCTAGCCACACGTGTTGACTTATAATTTGCGTTGAGTGTGTTTGTTTTTTACAAAAGTTTAAGTATACACTGCCTTTAAAAGCATTCAACTTATATCCTATTGTTGTTATTATGTGTGTTTGATATGATGCAAACTGTGGTTTGTCCAGTTTCATCTCAAGCCCCATCACCCGCACCCCCTCCCCACCCCACTCCCATTCCACGTTCCACCCTCCACCCATCCCACCATCCACCCTCCACCCATCCACAAACACACACTTTTAAGAAAGAAAGAAAATCATATTTATATTTACAAAACGGTCAAGCTTGCTTTGCAGGTCAAACTTTTCTTTCTTTCTCGTGTTATCATTAAAACCTGTGACCTCAAGATAACACGGACTAATATTGTGGTATTGTTGCAAATAACCGACTTATTTTATCTGCCTACACTGCATAAACACGTGTTGCTTATGTCTGTAGTTTACAGTCACCATTTGTGTAAGATACTAAAGCAAATTCGAATTCTGAAGCAAGGTGTTTTTCTACCAAAAACAAAACCCAATTTGTCCTAATTTAAGCTCTTCTAACAATAAACAAGTACGAAAGGAGAAATTTGGAAATCGCCGAACACGATAATATATAAAATATTGCAGTCTCGGTATGCTATGTCTCACGCTCTGTAGCCCGAGTTGAGCAGAGCTCCATATTAAAGCATGAGTGAGCTTTTGCGATGAAGTTTTGTCCGTCATCGTCGTCGTCATCCGTCATGATTGTCCGTCATCCTCCGCAAAAAATGAGTAAATTCGATAACTTAAAACGTTTTGGCACCAAACTGCATTGAAGGTAAGTGGTTGGGGAGGGGAGGCTAACTTGCTAACCGTTATATTTGGTTATATATAGACATGTTAGTTCGATTCGTCCAGTTCTGATTAGTTGAGCACAATTTTAAACCGTAACATCAGGTATTGTATCAGTCGATCACATAAACCAAATTTCCCAAAAACAATCCATCCTTTTAACCAAACGAAGTCGTTATATCGTCACCAAAACTCCCAAATATGACACCAATGGACTTTTCCGGGTTTTGAAAAAAGAAATGTATTGTTGCTTTGTTTAAATATATAATTCCTTGTTGTTATACATATGAATAAACAAAAATAGGCATAAACAGTTTATTTATATACTTGTTTTTAATAAAGTCACTGCAGTTGCCATGGTAATGTATTAAGTCGACGATTTTTTCTTTAGATCGTCTGGTGATGGTAGATTCAAGACGCCCTTTCAGTCTTGTATAAGACATTTGTTGTCATTGTATCCTATCCGATGTATATAGAACTGAAACCAGCTAGAATTCGTCTTCTGTGCTGGTTCCCAGCAACTTGACGGCTTTACTGTCCCCAAACACGTTGAATATTGCCCAGAATGGTTTTGTGACGTCAACTCCAGTAAACACTACATTATTCGCCGTCACGTTCGGAGTTAGGTACGCCGTCCCCTGCCCATCGACCCGAAATTCATAGATATTGTCTGGAGAGTAGAAGCGTTCGAAAATGAATACTTCCGTGTGTGGTAGAGAATCACTGATGTTCGCGTCGCACGACACTAGAGAGCCGAGAGGAAGGGAATCCGGATCCGTGTAAATAATACCTACATTGAGGTTGCTCATCCAACCCATCTCGATTTCCGTAATGTTGAAATGGAGCGTTTCGTTCTCTTTCAGTGGACGGTCACTAAAGCCAACTGAGTAACAGTAACCTTCGTATCTTCTGGCAACTGTGCCATTTTCAAGGATCTCTAGTTTTGGGCCATGGATGGAGCTGAAGTGTATAATGCCTGAAAATAGCAATTGCAAAGACTGATTAGTAAAACAATTGGACAACTCTCACGATGAGCGTATGCAATACGTTACGACGGGTGCAATCGGAACTGCCTCGCCAATTTCCGTAACTCAGTAATTCGATTACGGAAGTTGGCGATGCAGTTCCGATTGCGACGTGTGGCAACAGGACAGTAATGTAACATATGTACGTTTTAAATTGAACATATCAAAATCGTTGTTATTAATATAATTAGCAAGTCTTGGTATAAATCAATCAGATATTGACCTCTATTTTTGAACGATGTAATTAGCTACCGGACAGTTTAATAATGGAAGAAAATAACATGTTCAATCCGTCCGAATTCCTGTATATTTACAATAATACATATATTACTCAATGATAAAACATAACATTACCCTCCTTTGTCACATCGTACTCGCGTGCAGCAGCAAGAATCGGTAATAAAAGTGATAATAATCTCCATAAGAAGCAACACAGTCGGTGGTTTATCATTTTGTTATGTATACGTATACCACAGAAGTTCTGTATTAATGGACACCAAACCAATATATACCCTGATACATTTTACGGTTGCTACGCTTATAATGGACGTTATGCTGGACACCAAACCAATATATACCTTGATAAATGTTACGGTTGCTACACTTATAGTGGACGTTATCGGAGATTTACCTTAATGTTACGGTTGTTACACTTATAGTGGACGTTATCGGAGATTTACCTTAGTCTTAACGTAAACAGCCCGAACCACTTAATGTTTATGGGTTAAAGGAGTTGGAGACAATTTAGCTTCCTTCTACCTACCTTGATTATTTACCATTTTGAGATAAATAATTTCCAGTATGTAAATGATGTATTTTGTAACATGAACACAATACCAAAACTGGGTCACATTAAACCGAATATTAAACCATCCCTTGACGTGGAGGTGGTGTCATAGTGTAGTGCTTAGAAATCCATAGATTGTGCGTAATATCCCAGTCAAGAGCGAATTTGGATTAATTGTCGAAATAAATAAAAGTTTTTCCCAGCTCTCTACCTTGCTAAAATGTCAGTGCAATACAGCGAGGGTAAAAACAGTCCTTATTTCGACAAACTAGTTTTGAGCAAAGTAATAAATAAACTAATTTACTTGTGTTTTTTGTGGGGATGGGGGCGATGGATGATGGTGTGGCTGTCTTCAAAGCTGGCCCTCCGCCGTATTGACCCTCCGCCGCCATCCGCCGTATTGGCCCTCCACCGTATTGGCCCTCCGCCGTATTGGCCCTCTGCTGTATTGGCCCTCCGCCGTATTTGCCCTCCGCCGTATTGGCCTAAATAGTGTGTCCTTGGTAGTTCGTAAATATTTTATATATAAATTGTATGACACTATTTCCAGACGTTATTCATATATGCATGATCATTTATGTGTTATACTTATATTGCCTAATAATACTGCATTGTTTGTTGGAGAAGATAACCTGGCGGGGATATCTTTATATCATTTATTGGGATGCCAATGGGGTGAGATAAAGGTTTGATGCACCCTAGAACCTGGTTTAAACCACCAGCCACCCTTTTGCCATTGACCATTCCAAGGCGATAGCCCTATTGTCAGTCCTTTCGTGTTTGTGATGTCACCTGTCTTGCTTTTTATTGACATTGTAATTGTTATTTGTGTTAATGCGTGTTTTTTGGTTGACTATGTTCTGTTAAAGCTACATTTCCTGTTTGACTTGTATACCTACTTCCATAGTTGTATCTTGTATACCTACTTCCATAGTTGTATCTTGTATACCGACTTCCATAGTTGTATCTTGTATACCTACTTCCATAGTTGTATATTGTATACCTACTTCCATAGTTGTATCTTGTATACCTACTTCCGTAGTTGTATCTTGTATACCTACTTCCGTAGTTGTATCTTGTATACCTACTTCCATAGCTGTATCTTGTATACCTACTTCCATAGTTATATCTTGTATACCTACTTCCATAGTTGTATCTTGTATACCTACTTCCATAGTTGTATCTTGTATACCTACTTCCATAGTTGTATCTTGTAATGTTTGTATGTGGTTTTACGTCATTTGCAACACATGTAAGGTTATATATGACGGTCGTTTTTTTGTGGTGGAAGCAGACCACCCACTTTTCCTGGGTAGAACCAGTACTGTACACCTCCCGCCATCCGCAGGAATCGACACTCACAAGTCGAGCTCCCAGTGGGATTATTTAACATACACAATGAACGTCCTGCTACGTACAGGACGCTAAACATCATTACTCCCTGGTAACCGTGATTGACACGTGTCATTTATAAGTCATGCGCACAAAATAGTATTAGAAGACCAATTGTGTTACACTCGTTAAAGTCAACAATAGTTCTTTCGGAGAAAGTATGACTGCAACTTTTTTATTGTTTAAACATTTTAGGATGGAAGACCATTACGAGTGGTCATAATTCTGCTGTAGACGCTGTGGAAGCCACCGGTCACTCCTGCGAAATGTCTCAGTGCCGACATTCTGTCGGATTTGGAGGAAGTCCCGACGAAAATGGTGAAACTACCCTTGACGCGATGATAATGGACGGGTAACATAATTTAGATGTTTTATGGGAAATAACTCGACTGATCTTACTCCAATTATCCCGTTGTTACGCCGTCAAGAGCAAGATTTGGTAAAATACACTAAAGGCATATAATTGATTACTGAACACATTTCATGAACACAATTGTACTATCTGTCCTTGTTCATTAAACATGTAAATAGGGATGTTCAGCGTTGTGCTGAATTACTTGATTATGTGTTCAAAGCAATTTATATATTTTTCCGGGTCGTAGGAATTGCCCAATTATTTTCTTCAAGTTCATTCGCCTTTATTAGAATATATTTAAAATGTCTTCTTATTTCTCTTATTTCTCTTATTTCTGTTTCTTTTTATATTATATCTATTAAACATTATATGAAAATAATAACAGGAAACTGATTGCATGGTGAATTATTATACAAATTCTACTTAACGTGTTTATAATTATTTATCTTCCGTATGAAAAATACTTTTATAAAGAGAGGAACTTAATATGCTTTATTTAGTTCCAATCCTCTACTAATATATTCATACACTATTTCAAACTAAAATATGTTTAAACCAATAAAAAGTCTATTCCTATTGTACAGAGTAACGCACAACGTCGGCGGAGTAGGTGGGTTAAGACGAATCAAGCAGGCCATATCTGTAGCCAGGAAAGTTCTGGACAATACTGATCACACATTACTCGTGGGAGACCAAGGTACAGTTTTTAGCTCTACTGATCAGAGATCAGCAGAGCTTATGCCGTGGTGCGGCGTCCGTCGTCCGTCTGTCTGTCCGTCCGTCCGTCTGTCCGTAAATTTTTATTTGTAGCGACTACTCCTCTGAAACTACTTGATGGATATTCATGAAACTTTACAGAAATGTTGCCCATGAAGTCTAGTTGATCCTAGCAAAAATGCATGTTGATGTGAAATCCAAGATGGCCACCAAAGCTAAAAATAGATTTTTAAAATACAAGTTTGTAGCGACTACTTCTTGAAAACTATAAGTGATATTGATATGGGACATTTTCTTAAATGATCAGCATGACATGATGTTAATCCTTGTCAAAAATTGTTTTGATTCGACGTTAAACATGGCTGCCAGTGGCCATCTTTGTTTACATAGAGTTATATAGTAAAAACTTGTAGCGACTACTCCTCTGAAACTCCTTGGCGGATTTTCATGACACTTTACAGGAATGTTGCTCTTGATGTCTAAAAGATCCTAGCAAAATGTCAGGTCGGCCAGAAATTCAAGATGGCCGCCACAGCTAAAAATAGATTTTTAAAAAATAAGTTTGTAGCGACTACTTCTTGAAAACTATAAGTGATATTGATATGGGACTTTTTCTAAAATGATCAGCATTATATGGTGTTGATCCTAGTCAAACATTATTTTGATTCAATGTTAAACATGGCTGCCAGTGGCCATCTTTGTTTACATAGAGTTATATAGTAAACACTTGTAGCGACTACTTCTCTGGAACTACTTGACGGATGTTCATGAAACTTCACAGGAATGTTGCTCTTGATGTCTAGTTGATCCTAGAAAAAATTCAGGCTGGCCGGAAATTCAAGATGGCCGCCACAGCTAAAAATAGATTTAAAATAAATAAATTTGTAACGACTACTTCTTGAAAACTGTAAGTGATATTGATATGGGACGTTTTCTAAAATGATCAGTATGACATGATGTTAATTCTTGTCAAAAATTGTTTTGATTCAACGTTAAACATGGCTGCCAGTGGCCATCTTTGTTTACATAGAGTTATATAGTAAAAACTTGTAGCGACTACTCCTCTGAAACTACTTGGCGGATTTTCATGAAACGTTACAGGAATGTTGCTCTTGATGTCTAATAGATCCTAGCAAAATTTCAGGTCGGCCAGAAATTCAAGATGGCCACCATAGCTAAAAATAGATTTTTAAAAAATAAGTTTGTAGCGACTACTTCTTGAAAACTATAAGTGATATTGATATGGGACTTTTTCTAAAATGATCAGCATGACATGGTGTTGATCCTAGTCAAACATTATTTTGATTCGATGTTAAACATGGCTGCCAGTGGCCATCTTTGTTTACATAGAGTTATATAGTAAACACTTGTAGCGACTACTTCTCTGAAACTACTTGACGGATGTTCATGAAACTTCACAGGTATGTTGCTCTTGATGTCTAGTTGATCCTAGAAAAATTTCAGGCTGGCCGGAAATTCAAGATGGCCGCCACAGCTAAAAATAGATTTAAAATAAATAAATTTGTAACGACTACTTCTTGAAAACTGTAAGTGATATTGATATGGGACGTTTTCTAAAATGATCAGCATGACATGATGTTGATTCTTGTCGAAATTTATTTCAATGCGACTTTAAACATGGCCGCTAGCGGACATCTTTGTTTACATAGATTTATATAGTAAAAACTTGTAGCGACTACTCCTCTGAAACTACTTGACGATTTTTTATGAAACTTCACAGGAATGTTGCTCTTGATGTCTAATTGATCCCAGATTTTTTTAGGTCGGCCTGAAATTCAAGATGGCCGCCATGGCTGAAAACAGATTTTTGCTCGACTGATCAGAGATCAGCAGAGTTTATGCCGTGGTACAGAGTCCATCGTCCGTCCGTCCGTCTGTCTGTCCGTAAACTTTTATTTGTAGCGACTACTACTCTGAAACTACTGGATGGATATTCATGAAACTTTTCAGAAATGTTGCCCATGAAGTCTAGTTGATCCTAGCAAAAATTCATGTTGATGTGAAATCCAAGATGGCCGCCAAAGCTAAAAATAGATTTTTAGCTCTACTGATCAGAGATCAGCAGAGCTTATGCCGTGGTGCGGTGTCCGTCGTCCGTCCGTCCGTCTGTCCGTCCGTCTGTCCGTTAACTTTTTTTTTGTAGCGACTACTCCTCTGAAACTACTGAATGGATTTTCATGAAACTTTACAGAAATGTTGCCCATGAAGTCTAGTTGATCCTAGCAAAAATTCATGTAGATGTGAAATCCAAGATGGCCGCCAAATCTAAAAATAGGTTTTTAAAAAACAAGTTTGTAGCGACTACTTCTTGAAAACTCTAAGGGATATTGCTATGGGACTTTTTCTAAAATGATCAGCATGACATGATGTTGGTCCTTGTCGAAAATCGTTTTGATTCGACGTTAAAAATGGCTGCCAGCGGCCATCTTTGTTTACATAGAGTTATATAATGAAAACTTGTAGCGACTACTCCTCTGAAACTACTTGACGGATTTTCATGAAACTTCACAGGAATGTTGCTCTTGATGTCTAATTGATCCTAGCAAAATTTCAGGTCGGCCGGAAATTCAAGATGGCCGCCACGGCTAAAAATAGATTTTTAAAAAATAAGTTTGTAGCGACTACTTCTTGAAAACTATAAGAGATATTGATATGGGACTTTTTCTAAAATGATCAGCATGACATGATGTTGGTCCTTGTCGAAAATCGTTTTGATTCGACGTTAAACATGGCTGCAAGCGGCCATCTTTGTTTACATAGAGTTATATAATGAAAACTTGTAGCGAATACTCCTCTGAAACTACTTGACGGATTTTCATGAAACTTCACAGGAATGTTGCTCTTGGTGTCTAATTGATCCTAGCAAAATTTCAGGTCGGTCGGAAATTCAAGATGGCCGCCACGGCTAAAAATAGATTTTTAAAACATAAGTTTGTAGCGACTACTTCTTGAAAACTATAAGAGATATTGATATGGGACTTTTTCTAAAATGATCAGCATGACATGATGGTTATCCGAGTCGAACATTATTTGGATTCGACGTTAAACATGGCTGCCAGTGGCCATCTTTGTTTACATAGAGTTATATATTGAAAACTTGTAGCGACTACTCGTCTGAAACTACTTGACGGATTTTCATGAAACTTCACAGGAATGTTGCTCTTGATGTCTAATTGATCTTAGCAAAATTTCAGATCGGCCAGAAATTCAAGATGGCCGCCACAGCTAAAAATAGATTTAAAAAAATAAGTTTGTAGCGACTACTTCTTGAAAACTATAAGTGATATTGATATGGGACTTTTTCTAAAATTATCAGCATGACATGATGGTTATCCGAGTCGAACATTATTTTGATTCAATGTTAAACATGGCTGTCAGCGGCCATCTTTGTTTACATAGAGTTATATAATGAAAACTTGTAGCGACTACTCCTCTGAAACTACTTGACGGATTTTCATGAAACTTCACAGGAATGTTGCTCTTGATGTCTAATTGATCCTAGCAAAATTTCAGGTCGGCCGGAAATTCAAGATGGCCGCCACTGCTAAAAATAGATTTTCAAAAAACAAGTTTGTAGCGACTTCTTCCTGAAAACAAAATCAATCAGTAGAGCTTCAAGGTCATTGACCTCTTGTTAAAATACAAGTTTGTAGCGACTACTTCTTGAAAACTATATGTGATATTGATATGGGACTTTTTCTAAAATGATCAGCATGATATGATGTTGGTCCTTGCCCAAAATCGACGTAAACATGGCTGCCAGTGGCCATCTTTGTTTACATAGAGTTATATAATGAAAACTTGTAGCGACTACTCCTCTGAAACTACTTGACAGATTTTCATGAAACTTCACAGGAATGTTGCTCTTGATGTCTAATTGATCCTAGCAAAATTTCAGTTCGGCCGGAAATTCAAGATGGCAGCCATGGCTATAAATAGATTTGCAAGATACAAGTTTGTAGCGACTACGTCTTGAAAACTATAAGCGATATTGATATGGGACTTTTTCTAAAATGATCAGCATGACATGATGTTGATCCTTGTAAAAAATCGTTTTGATTCGATGTTAAACATGGCTGTCAGCGGCCATCTTTGTTTACATAGAGTTATATAATGAAAACTTGTAGCGACTACTTCTCTGAAACTACTGGACGGATTTTCATGAAACTTCACAGGAATGTTGCTCTTGATGTCTAATTGATCCAAGCAAAATTTCAGGTCGGCCGGAAATTCAAGATGGCCGCCAAGGCTAAAAATAAATTTTCAAAAAAACAAGTTTGTAGCGACTACTTCCTGAAATCTAAATCAATCAGTAGAGCTTCAAGGTCATTGACCTCTTGTTGTTAATACGATTTTCGAACTATTCTCTCCATCGCAATAAAAGTAGCTCACAGTTACTAATAATGCGTAATAGGTCGTGCATAGGGAGACTAGGGTGTTATATTGTCCCTTCTGATTTAAGTTGCGTGTTATGTTTTCCTCTTTTTCTATTCTGCATTTATTGCGTGGACGGTTGTTCTGTAAATTGTTCATGTTATATCTCTTGCTGCACTTGTGTACTGTATGTTTCCCGTGTTGTCTTTAGCTGCATTGTGCTCTGCACATTCATCTTCTGTGGAAAAGCTTCATTAATTTACGTACATTGGCATTTATCAGATGCTTGGGTATTGTTCCAAGCTGCATTTGTGATGTGTACCATTTTTAAATCGCCAGCGGTAGTTAGTTACGTGCAATTTTTAAACTTCATTTTCCTATGGTTTGTCTTTAATATCTGCTTGCACGTGCCGTGTTATCTGCTTTGTCCCGGAGTTTATGTGCCTTATTGTACTGCATTTTGTTAAGCTTTGTCCCGCTGTTTCTTTATTGCAATTTTGGCCACCGGCCCATAACACAATGCATTTTATATACAAGCAAACAAATATGTAACTGGTGCACCCAACATATATACATGGAGTTAATATACAAAACCACCAATACTTTTGGCAATCAACGCGAAAAAACTATATATTCACACAGTCTCTAAAAAAAATACGTTCTTTTGTGGAAAGCATGTTATTTCAACATGGCTAAGTGTTTCATAATGGGTTTTCATTTGAAAACAATGATTTAAATGTATACAGAGAATAATTATGTGTAAATTGTATTGGTAAGTATTTCCGTCTTAAATCATCATACGTACAGTTTGCATTCGAATATAAAGTGATATTCATTTTCGTGTTTCGGCAATGTTTGCTTACCCTTTCATTCCTATGAATACCACTGTATCTCCCGTTTTCTATTTCGAGGTCATGCGAGGAAGTTCGAAAAGATGATAGTGCATGCCTGAATTTTCGTATTGTAATGGCAATGTAAATGTGTTTCAAACTTAAAATCTGTTTTAAAATCTCGGTATAATTCTAATTTTTGGTTAGTGTGGATGTTTGAATAAATTGGTCTTTTAGACTTCTTAGTTACATTTTAAGGAAAAAAATCAGTGGATATCTGCCGCAGTCACAAAGAACGGTACTATTACTTGCCTTGTTGTAAATGTAAAACTTTTGCTTGCATAATATTGTATACGCTCAATACAGTTATATTGTTCTAGACCCCATATCTCAGAGCCATATAAAACAATTTGTTTAGTTTTTGTGACTAACTATTTAAAAAACATATCTGATTATGAAGGACCAACTTTATGTAAGTGATTTAAACGAGCAATAAGAACACGTTTGCTTTTAATACCAACTTCCTCTAGCATTCGATTTAGAGACATTCGACTTGAAAATAATAGACCAACATATGTGTATTCTTTTGCAACATTAACCGTTTCACCACCAAGTGTCCATTTCTCGTGCTTGCTTAATGGGCCCCCATTTCGAAAAACAACAACCTTTGTTTAATCAAGATTAACTGTTAACTCCCAATTTGTACAATATTGATGAAGAATGTTTATTTGTCTCTGCAACCCAATCACTGTGTCTGAAATAAGACCAATGTCATCTGCAAACATTAACATAAATTACTCAACAACTGTGATAACTGGATTCCGGTCAGACCACTGTTTGTAATTTCATATTGAAGTTCATCAATAAATATATGGAAAATAGAATTGGGCTTAAAATATTAAAATACAACCTTATCTAACACCCTGAGTACAGTGAAAATATTCACTCAAACTTGTTTTGTTTCTTCATTAGCTTTAACACTTTTATATATACTATTATATGTGTATTGTATCACCACTTCAAGTGACTATCGTCGCACTGAGTTCGGAAGCGCTGTCTGGTGGATACAATGATGTTTGTGTGATTATGTTTTGTTTCAGTCTAGATCATCTGCGACACTTGCTTTGTTTAAATCAAACTTCTAGAATCTTTCTTCTAAAACGTGTTGAAGCGGCAGCCATTTTACCGAACTTCTGGTATCGTTTCTGATTGGCTGACACAGACACATCAGACAGATAGACACGCAACTTTGAAGCATATCTCGAATATATTTAAAAGGTTTCCGTATTGTTACGTCATACTAGCATGGCAGCGCCTTAGATTCCCTCAAAAAGGAAATTGCATTCAAAATCACAATTATCATCAACATTTTGCCATTTAGCAGATTGCTCCATCTATAGTTTATTTACATGAAAGCAGTGAGCCGCAAATATTATAAAAAAATAAATAAAACAAATACGATACCCCCATCCCCTCCCCTGCACACAATATTTGAAATAACGAGATTGGATTCCCGAGCCGCCCCCCCCCCCCCCCCCCCCCCTTCCCACCATCACATCTTTCACCACCCCCCTCTCCCCTGCACACAATATTTGAAATAACGAATCAATATGTTCTTGTGCGTGTTGTAAGCTTAAATTATCAAATACGTGCAACTATTCTTCTGTATGTTGCTAGCTATGGAATTTGCTGTACAAATGGGATTTAAAGAAGAGAGTCTACAAACAAACCTCTCGAAATCATTATGGGAAACGTGGAAGAATGCCAGCTGTCAGCCTAATTTCAGAGAGGTAATTTGACATTATAGGAAACATGAAACAATGACAACTGCCAGCCTAATTTCAGAGAGGTAATTTGACATTATAGGAAACATGAAACAATGACAACTGTCAGCCTAATTTCAGAGAGGTAATTTGACATTATAGGATACATGAAACAATGACAACTGCCAGCCTAATTTCAGAGAGGTAATTTGACATTATAGGAAACATGAAACAATGACAACTGTCAGCCTAATTTCAGAATACCAGCTGTCAGCCTAATTCGGAGAGGTAAATTAACATGGGAAACATTCACCAATGCCAGTTATTTCAGAGAGGTAAATTAACTTGTGGGAAAAGTAAAACAATGCCAACTTTCAGCCTTATTTCAGAGAGGTAAATTAATTTATGGGAAACATAGAACAATGTCAACTGTCAGCCTAATTTTAGAGAGGTAAATTAACTTGTAGGCAACATTTAATAATGTCAGCTGTCGGACTAATTTCAGAGATGTAAATTAACTTGTGGGAGACATGGTATTATGTCAACTGTCAGCCTAATTTCAGAGAGGTAAATTAACTTGTGGGAGACATGGAACAATGCCAGTTGTCAGCCTAATTTCAGAGAGGTAAATTATATTGTGGGAACCATGGAACAATGTCAGTTGTCAGTCTAATTTCAGAAAGGTGAATTAACTTGTGGGAAACATAGAACCATGGAACAATCAGAGAGGTAAAGTATATTGTGGGAACCATGGAACAATGCCAGCTGTCAGCCTAATTTCAGAGAGGTAAATTATATTGTGAGAACCATGCAACAATGTCATCTGTATTTCAGAGAGGTAAATTATATTTTAGGAACCATGGAACAATGCCAGCTGTCATCTGTATTTCAGAGAGGTAAATTATATTGTGGGAACCATGGAACAATGTCAGTTGTCAGCCTAATTTCAGAGAGGTAAATTATATTGTGGGAACCATGGAACATTAAATTAAATTGTGGGAACATTGCCAGTTTTCAGCCAGTTTTCAGAGAGGTAAAATATATTGTGGAAACCATGGAACGAGGCCAGCTGTCAGCCTAATTTTAGAGAGGTAAAATATTTATATGGGAAACATGGAACAATGCCAGCTGTCAGTCTTATTTCAGAGAGGTAAACTATTATTATGGAAAACATGTAACAATGCCAGCTGTCAGTCTTATTTACAGAGAGGTAAAATATTAATATTGAAAACATGGAATTATGCCAGCTGTCAGCCTAGTTTCATAGAGGTAAATTAATATCATGGGAAACATAGAACAATGTCAGCTGTCAGTCTAAATTCAGAGAGGTAAACTGTTAATATGGGAAACACAGAATTATGCCTCCCGTGCTTATGTTTTTTATAATATTTGAGACAACTCAGTTTATCATAGAACACATATTCTGTAATCTGTTATGAACAGAACTATTCAGAACAAGATATCATTATTGCCTTTTTTAATTAAACCCTGAGACGGCGCCAGTTTAGACCAGGCATAAAACAGTGTCATTGTTAAAACAACTTTTAACAGAATGTAGCGCCCAATCCCAGGACATCGTGTGGTCCGTATCATCCAATTAACAGCGCCTCAACTGATAGTATCCATGTCGATAATAGACGACTTTCCATTGGTCGGGATAACCACGACACCATAGGAATCGTTGCGATTGACCAACGTGGACACATAGCTTCAGGCACGTCAACAAACGGTCTGAAGTACAAGGTGCCAGGGTTAGTATTGATTTTTTCGTTTTAATGGTATTTTACGTCATTTTTCAGCACATGTTAGACCATATTTATGGTCGTTTTTGTTTGTGGTAGAGGCAGACCACCCCATTTCTCCTGGGTAGAACCAGTACTGTATACCTCCCGCCATCGACACTTTCTTACTTGACAAGTCGAGCTCCCAGTGGGATTCGGACCCGAGGGTTAGTATAAAAAGGCTGTTACTCCTTGGAAAGTGCTAAACTGGAGTATGATCCAGTAAAAAAATAGGTTATGTAAAAATAGATTATTGAAGTTATATACTGGTTGACAAGTACATGGAGAAGGTAGTTGTGATATGCTACGTGGATAATTTCTTAGCGTTTAGGTTGGTTGTGGTAGGAATAGGGTTAGTGCTTATTTTTTTGAGAAGACAAAACGCGAAAAAAAAAAATGTTGTTTTTTTAGAATTAATATAACAAAGAGCTTTTTCCGACACATGAGCGGGTCTCTTTCAATTTGCATACTCTAGTGGCTAACTGTCCCACTGGAGCATATCGATGTATTTGTAGGCAAGACGCTTACCTTAGCCTCGTCCATCGGATTGGACGTAAATCCGATGGTCCCGTTTATCGTCCAAGCACGTTAAAGAATCATATCAGTCTATTCGGTTGCAAGAGTTCCCGGATTCATATGTACCATTTCCCTTCTTCTGGGGCGGCTCGAAATGACCTAAACTATGTTTTGATGAGCCGTTAAACAACAGGTCAATTTTTATATTCTAGTCGAGTCGGCGATTCTCCAATAGCCGGGGCAGGTAGTTACGCCGACTCAGATATAGGGGCTGCTGTTTGCACGGGAAATGGGGATATAATGATGCGATTTTTACCAAGGTAGGTGGATGTTAACACAATTTTAACAAGGTTTTAAATATGTAACCACTGCCTTATGGCGTTGTCTTCATAATGTGCTTATCCAAATTAGACATGCAACTATCCATAAATATTCAGGGAATAAGAGGTGAAAAGAAGAATCACTAGTAATGCTCATCAGTTTAAAATACTAAAATGGCATGCTTTGGGATTTTTTATGCAAACACTGCCACCCATAAACTTTAATAAAACTCCATCCTCTACCAACTGTTCTTAATGACTCTAACACATGTTAGATACGATTTAATTATGGCTCTAACAAATGGTCTAATATTGAATAGTGCTACCATTGTTGTAAAAACTCCACCTCTACTTCTCTTTCAGTTATCAAACGGTTTCGCTGATGGCCACTGGTATGTCTCCAGAGCAAGCTGCCACTCGAGCTATCGACACAATCCGTCGTAAATATCCCGACTTCAGCGGCGCCATTGTCGCTGCCAACAAGATGGGACAATATGGTATGTCAGTTCTACCATTGACACATCAGATCGAGTTGGTTGCATACCCCGTTCATGAGTAGTATGGCATAGTGTCGCCTTTATGTAGTCATACGATAGCTATTGACATACTTACCTACTTAGTATCTTACTTACTTACTTACTTACTCACTTACTCACTCACTCATTCCTCACTCACTCACTCACACACTCATTCCTCACTCACTCACTCACACACTCATTCCTCGCTCACTCGCTTACGAGAGCAAGCTAAGATGAAAACCATTTTCGCTTGCCAGAGTATCACAGTGGTATCCAGGGTGCGGAGGTGGGGGGACCGTTGTTGCTTGAATAGTTATTGATAACTTTATATCACATGGTTTCCCTTCTTAGTTCATACTTGACTTTGATAACATCAACACATTATAGAGAAAGTTAACATATTTTAATTGAGTATTTGTTTTTTGCAGGTGCTTCTTGCCACAAGTGGACAAACTTCGCCATAACAGTCAGAAATCCTTCACTGCCTTTTACCACAGTTTACAATGTAACTTGCCATTAACAAATATTGGAATGTTCTTTGACTTTTAAATAGAGCAGTGTTGAATAAAAAAGTGGTTCATTTGATTAATGGCAATTGTGCAATACGCTCTAAGGAGAAGCTTGCATCACTTAACTTTCGTTTTGAAAAATAATAGGGATATTCGTTACGTGATTGGTTATATTCAGTAATGGAAATGTTTTCAAATATATGTACAAGACTTGTTAATTTATAGGCATGGGGTGTATCCAATCACTGTAAATACAATGTTGTGAAATGATTAACAGATTGGACATGTTTTATATGGCAAGAAATAGATTGCCACACTTTAGATCCCAACTAGACAATCGTGGCGTTGTCCGTCCGTCTGTCCGTTAACTTTTACATGATAACTGAATGTGGCTAATAACGTTTAGAGTATAAGGTATGTAACATTAAAAATCGTCAGTATGACCCATTGAATACATCTAATAAAGGTCCGTAATTCTCGGTTCATATTTTTATGAATTGTTCTCCTTTGAATAAAAGGTTTAACCTGTAACTTAACCTTACCTTTTACAAGTGATTGGAGATTTTTAACTTTCAAAGTATTAGGTTTAAAACAATGAAATATTGCATACATCTTCAATATCATCCAACTCGCGGCGGATTCATCTTCTTTTTTTTTACTTTTTTATGTGTTTTTTTTCCCTTTCAAAAAGGTTTAACCTTAAACTTAACATTGCCAACGACGGACGTATATGCCCCGCTAGGCGGTGCTCTTGTCCAATTTTGCTTAAAAGCATGTACATTTGAAGTTAGTGTAAATGTATCTTTAAACGGGAGCCTTACTGTAAATGTTTTATACACTAATATTGCTTTTTGGAATGTATCTCTTTCGGGAAACGTCATCCAACTGAGTTCAGTAAAAAGTTTATGCGAGAATGAGTTTCGAAATCTTTATCAATCATAAGTCTTGCAGCTCTGTTTTGGAAATCTTAAAATTTTATTTTCTAGAGAACCATTACAATTTCCCCATATCACTCAGAAATAATCAATATGGGGTCAGATGTAAGCATTGAAAATCGTTTTACGCATATGTATAGAAAGGGAGATCTTTATGCGAGATAACGGATATAACCATGCATTACATCCTTTTTTTCTTTAAAAGAAAAAAAGTTTTCAAAGGAGAGTATTGTCTTTTGGTAACATCGAGTAATTTTTATTCAAAACTACAATTAATGGTTTCATCGTTGCATTGAATAGGAGGAGCATTATCATAATGATCTTTTTTTTGCCAAGGACAGTTAACACCTTAAGAAATTAAAAAATATATTTACTGAAGATAATAACAACAAAAAATAATGTTAAAGAATTGCTATAAAAAGTTTTGGGTAGGGCCCTTCATGGGTAGGTAAGGAAACAGCAGACCAACAATTTGTTATGGCCGGCCTAACATGACATTCAAAAATCAATGCAATAAAAAAACATATTGATATAAGCCAGTAGTTGGCTTTGTCATGTTTAGTACCTATTGTACGTACCGGACTTACTTTTGCTTCTTGAATAACTATGGGTAAATCTTAGGTGAGTATATTTTACGGAAGCAGACTGTCACTCAGGTCGTCGGAACCGGTAGATTTGGTAGAATCTTGACGTTTAACAATAACAATGGTACCGATCTGATACTAAATTGGGAGAAATTTGCCTTTTTGTCATCAATGACATTTTTGTGACAGCCGAGTTTTGTGTTTGATACTTTAAAAAAAAAACTGAGGAATGTATGGTATTTATGTTAAATAGGAATTTCGTACAATTTTTATATGAAAAATAAATTCATAAAAGTTTCGTTTTTAAAACATGTAATGTTTTGGAAAAAAACATATTTTGTCAGCGGTTATATGATTCTCATGTCCTAGCATATAAGAATCGTGTACTGTTTCTTGTGTATAAGTATCATATGTGTAAATCTAGTTCAAGGACTGATGTGCCCGGGGTCAGTGTAATGTGACTGGGTGGGGTATCATGCCATGTGTCTACAGTGTGGTGTTTTAGTGTGGCAGCACTATAAAACTAGTGTGGCAGCACTATAAAACTTAGCATAAAGATCACTACTGCAGGTAGACACCGACCGTAATATAACAGAGATGTTACAGAGGTCAAACCATGTCTTAGAGTACTATCTGCATGATTATAATAAATCGAAATAAAAGCCACGAAGGACAAGACATTCTTTTTTTTACCTTCTGCAACTGATTTCTCTTATGCGGTTGTGTATTTTTTAAACAAGTAGGCTTTTGATTTCGTTTTGTTTGTTTGTTTGTTTGTTTGTTTGTATGGTGTTTTGCGTCATTTTCAACACATGTAAGGCTAACGGTGGGGGACTATAGGTTTGCACCCTGTCCGTCCGTCCGTCCGTCCGTCCGTCCTTCCTTCCGAAATGCTTGTCCGGCCATATTTTCAATACTATAAGACTGAGATACTAAACTTAGTATGTGGATATATCTTGGGATAGCGGTGTCGCGTACCAAAAAAATGTCACTGTGACCTTCACCTTCACCTGTGACCTCCGTCACAGAAAATGCTTGTCCGGGCCATATTTTCAATACTATAAGACTGAGATACCAAACTTGGTATGTGAATAGATCTTGGGATAGCGGTGCGTACCAAAATAAGGTCATTGTGGCCTTGACCTGTGACATCTGTCATAGAAAATGCTTATCCGGACCTTATTTTCAATACTATAACACTTAGAGACACCGAACTTGGTATGTGAATACATCTTGGGATAGCGGTGTGTCGCGTACCTAAATAAGGTCATTGTGACCTTGACCTTGATTTTTGACTTCCATGATAGAAAATGTCTGGAAAATGTTTGTTTGGACCAGTGGGGGACTATGGATTGCCCTGCAATTTTTGATGCTCTTGTTATATGAGGCAGACCACCCATATTTCGACATAAGAATCGACATTAACTTACAAGTCGAGCTGCCAACGCAGGAGTCGGCTATTGAAAAATGTTTGCAGTAGTTTTACTGTATGTATGGCAGAAAAGAAAATTAATGTTGAGAACTGTTGAGAGTTATGTTATTGGAGCTCAGCCTTATATATTCAATTGAACTATGTTCGAGGTCCACTCTTCGAACAAACGCCATTTCTCGTTCTTTATTCATATGTAGTTATAATAGTTTTGCGCTGAGCCGTCGTGAGCAAAACTATTCTATCTCGTTCTTCATTCATATGTAGTTAGAATAGTTTTGCGCTGAGGCCTCGATTTGTGAATATACCTAACTTCATTGTCCGAAAAGGTATCGGTCAGTATGTTGTTGTTGACATATAAGATGTTTAATCTCATGCAGTTAAGGGTACAGATAATGAATATTGTGGTGAATTATATTCGGCCACTTGTGCGTAAAGGGTGTCCACAGTTGATGACAATCGGTGGAGATGTACTGACGTGCAGGCTTATGGCATCAGTACTTTGTTTTTATATAATCAGGATACGTGTATCTGCCATTTCTATACCCCAGTTTTGAATCTTCGAAACGGAGTCTATAACGGAATCACCTTGTCCGTACGTCCGTCCGTCCAACACCTCTAGTCCGTACCCACGTACCACAAATATGGTGGCGCAACTTCGAAGAAAAATGCGATACATAGGGATCACTTTGTCGTCTATCAATCCGTCCGCCCGTCAGTCCGTCAAGAAAACAACGTTGGCTATAACTTTTTCATTTCTTGATATTTCTTCATGACAACATTTACATGAACATACTAAAACATAAAGGTCAAGGTCACACTGAAGGTCATTATATGAGTTAAATACTCATTTTTTCTTCACGAAAACATAACGGTGGCTATAGCTTTCT
Organism: Cyrtodaria siliqua; assembly: GCA_037043455.1. NCBI lineage: Eukaryota > Metazoa > Mollusca > Bivalvia > Adapedonta > Hiatellidae > Cyrtodaria > Cyrtodaria siliqua. Next base: position 33,738 of record JAWPHD010003545.1, on the reverse strand, counting down.
TGTTTCTTGATATTTCTTCATATATATACTCATCATGACAACATCGACATAACCATTCTAAAAATAAAGGTAAAGGTCAAGGTCACACTGAATGTCATTATATGGGTTAAATACTCATTTGTTTCTTATTTCTTGACAAAAACTTAACGTTGACTATAACTTTCTCATTTCTTGATATTTCTTCATCAAACTTTCAATATATACTTATCATGACAACATCGACATGGTCGTACTAAAATGTAAAGTTCAAGGTCACACTGAAGGTCATTATATGGGTTAAATACTCATTTTTTTCTTCCAGTGTGTCAAGGTCATTTGTCTGGGTCCAAAAAGCCTTGTTATACTGACAAAGCGCTGAAGGCGACACACGTGTTCCGCGGAACACCCGTCTTGTTCTTCCTTTGATCATAATTATAAAAAAAACTAATTGCGATAGCAACCTCTTTCTCTTAGTTTCGCAGTTTCGCATGAACGTCCATTACATGGTGCAAATCAGTCTAAAGAAAACAAGAAATAAAACAAGTAAGCATCTATTAGGTCCGTGGATGGTATTAAAAATATGTTCATAGTGCATGTTGTTGTTGCATGTTGTTCTTCAGTTTTGAGAACGTATAACTTTATTTTGATATCTGGCACCTTTGAGTTATACGGAGGTTTTAAATGAAAATACGGAACTCCCAAAATTGACAGCTTTTCCGCCGTTGTTTTAAAGAAATGTGACAAAAGTTGTATAGAAACTTCTTAGTACTGGTTCTACCCAGGAAGCCGTTGAGAGTGATTAATATAAGTTGCAGGAACTTGTTTCGCAATCGATGTAAACGAAATACGTTTAAACTAACATTCAGCGTTATTTGGTTAGTCTTAAATGGAATTTAAATTCTTACACACTACAACATAGCTATCAAGGCTGTGGTGAAAATCACATCAGGTCGATATAAAATAATAAAAAGCCGCCTTTGCTAAACAATTTCTATACTGCTCTGAAGTCTTAAATCATCAATATTGATCCTTCCCTCAACATCAATATTGGTCCTTCCCCCAACATCATTATTGGTCCTTCCCCCAACATCAATATTGGTCATTCCTCCAACATCAATATTGGTCCTTCCAACATCAGTATTGGTCCTTCCTTCAACATCAATATTGGTCAGTCCCCAAACATCAATACTGGTCCTTCCTTCAACATCAATATTGGTCCTTCCTTAAACATCAATATTGGTCCTTCCTTCAACATCAATATTGATTATACCTCCAACATCAATAATGGTCCTTCTCCCAACATCAATATTGGTCCTTCCTTCAACATCAGTACTGGTCCTTCCCCCAGCATCAATATTGGTTCTTCCCCCAACATCAATATTGATCCTTCCCCATCATCAATATTGGTCTTTCCATCAAAATCAATACTGGTCCTTCCCCCACCATCAATATTGGTCCTTCCCTCAATATCAATATTGGTCCTTCTCCATCATCAATATTGGTCCTTCGCCCAACATCAATATTGGTCCTTCCACCTGCATCAATATTGGTCCTTCCCCATCTTCAATATTGGTCCTTCCTCAACATTAATACTGGTCCTTCCCCCAACATCAATATTGTTCTTCCCCCAACATCAATATTGATCTTCCCCCAATATCAATACTGGTCCTTCCTCCAACATCAATACTGGTCCTTCCCCCATCATCAATACTGGTCCTTCCCCCATCATCAATATTGGTCCTTCCCCCTCATCAATATTCGTCCTTTCCTCCATCATCAATACTGGTCCTTCCCCCAACATCAATATTCGTCCTTCCCTATCATCAATATTGCTCCTTCCCCAAACATCAATATTGGTCCTTCACTCATCATCAATATTGGTCCTTCCCCCATCATCAATATTAGTCCTTCCTCCAACATCAATATTGGTCCTTCCCAATCATCAATATTGGTCCTTCCCCCAACACAACGATTGGTCTTCCCCCATCATTAATATTGGTCCTTCCCCCAAAATCAATATTTGTCCTTCCCCAAACATCAATATTGGTCCTTCCTTCAACAACAATAATGGTCCTTCCCCTAACATCAATATTGGTTCTTCCCCCAACACAAATATTGGTCCTTCCCCCATCATCAGTATTGGTCCTTCCATAACATCAATATTCGTCCTTTCTCCAACATAAATATTGGTCCTTCCCCGAACATCAATATTGGTCCTTCCCCAACATATATATTCGTCCTTCCCACAACATCAATATTGGTCCCTCCTCTAACATCAATATTGATCCTTCCCCCATTATCACTATTGGTCCTTCCCCCAACATCAATACTGTTCCTTCCCCCAGCATCAATATTTGTCCTTCCCCCATCATGAATATTGGTCCTTCCCGCATCATCAATACTGGTCCTTCACCATCATCAATATTTGTCCTTCCCACCAACGTCAATATTCGTTCTTCCTCCAAAATCAATATTGGTCCTTCCCCCAACATTAATATTCGTCCTTCCCCCATCATCAATACTGGTCCTTCCCCCAACTTCAATAATGGTCCTTCCGCCATTATCAATATTGGTCCTTCCCTGCAACATCAATATTGGTCCTTCCCCCATCATCAGTATTGGTTCTTCCCCCAACAGAACGACTGGATTTCCCCCATCATCAATATTGGTCAATCCCAATCTCATTAATTACGCTTTGATGCTCTCCGCTATAGTATCGACCTTTCATCTAATCAATATTCATGAGAAGATCAATTAAATTCAACCAATAAAATCGTGCATTTCATATGCACTTCAGGTGATGTTCGAGTGAACTGAACAAACGAATATCAACATAATGTCGCCGTGTGTTAATGCTTTTGACTGCACGATAAATTCAAAGAAATGCACTAAATGGCATGTGTTACATCAAGAATACGAAGAAAATCATGGGCGCGGTCATGTTTTTTTGAAAACGTTCGGAACTGAAAATTATGTATTCTACGGAGATTTTTACACCATTAGGTTTTCTATATTGTACGTATTAATACATCTGGCCACTTAGCGTAGTTGGTAGCGAGATACGAGTAGACTATTGCGACGTTCTATTATTACTACCCGAGAGTGTAATTTTATTGTGGGTTACGAGTTCAACCCTGCGAAGCGGTACTTTTCTTTTTTGTACCGCTATTGAATTCCGTCAAACAATCTTGGTTTTATTCAGCAACTATTCAATTATGTGTTATGCTTGTCAACGCAATTTATTTGTGTTTTATAAGCTAAACGTTACGGACATTGTTTCTTTCAGGTATGAAAACACTAATTATTTTCCCCATAGATACCAATTTTCAAATGTCACATATTAATGATTTTCTGCAACTTCACCTCAAGTATGGATAATGCAGCAGTGTAATTTTCATATAGAAAACTAATTTTCCACTTGAAAAATCACCAGAAAAGGTGGGGTCACAAGACATGTAAGAAAGTTCTTGTTTGTTTACCAAACAGGTCAAGGGTACAGATTTTTTCACTGACAGTTGCTCACAAAGTGTAAGCATGGAGTCGAAATTTCGAAAATGTTCATCATTGATCCATTAAAACATATTAATACGCTTCTTATACATACAACCACAAAATCGAATATAAATGGGCAGTTTTCCCACACTTATAATGCCCATTTCCATCAAAAAAGGAGGGATAACTTTTTATTATAGGAACTACATTCGCCTACACCTCGGAGGTGTACATGTAATTGGTGGTGGCAAACCTTCAATACCGAGCAATAGACTGTTTCACAGCGTTTGACTGAAACGTAACATGCGCAGTGAAGCAGTCAATACCGACTGATTTTGTGGGCTGAAATCTGATTGGCTTATCTTAAGGTCAATTTGACGTGACCTCCAATGCAGTGTTGTCAGATCGTTAGTAGTGTAGAGTATCGTAGCATAATAAAGTGTCTGATTTTAATGAGATTGGGTCATTCCCCAACCATAAATATTGGTCCTTCCCCCACCATCACTATCGGTCCTTCGCCGAACATTAATACTGGTCCTTCCCACATAATCAATATTCGTCCTTCCTCCAGTATCTAAAATGGTCCTTCTCCCAACATCAAGATTGATCCTTCCCCAATCATCATTATTGGTCTTTCCACCAACATCAATATTCGTCCTTCCTCCAATATCAAAACTGGTCCTTCTCCCAACATCAATACTGGTCCTTCCCCCATCATAAATATTCTTCCTTCCCCCAACATCAATATTGGTCCTTCCCCCAACATTAATATTGGTCCTTCCCCCAACATTAATATTCGTCCTTTACCCAACGTCAATATTCTTCCTTCCCCCAACATCAATATTGTTCCTTCCCGCATCATCCATATTCAAAATTAGTCCTTCCTCCATCATCAATACCGCATGGTCCTTCTCCCAACATCAATATTCTTTCTTCCCCCAACATCAATATTGGTCCTTCCTCCAACATCAATATTGGTCCTTCCCGCATCATCAATACTGGTCCTTCTCCCAACATCAATATTTTTCTTCCCCCAACATCAATATTGGTCCTTCCTCCAACATCAATATTCGTCCTTTCCCCATCATCAATACTGGTCCTTCCCCCATCATCAATACTGGTCCTTCTCCCAACATCAATATTCTTTCTTCCCCCAGCATCAATATTGGTCCTTCCCCCAACATCAATATTGGTCCTTCCCCCATCATCATATTGGTGCTCATTTGTGTTCGGTAATCCAAGATGAGTCATCAAACACAGTTCATCGTTCTAGTTCAGTTCCATTGGGGGAAACAGTTTCCCAAATAGTGCACGATTCTATTGGGGCAAACGGTTTCCCAAATAGTGCACGATTCTATCGGTGGAAATAGTTTCCTAAATAGTGCACGATTCTAGTGAGGGAAACAGTTTCCCAAATAGTGCTTGATTCTATTGGAGGTAACAGTTCCACCCAGCAATGTAGTGTTCTATTGAAAGAAACAGTTCCCCAAGTAGAGCACGTCTACCAGTTTTAGAAACAGATGCGAATAGGCTGAACTACAGTACTGGGAAATAATGCGTTGCACTCCGCCCCTCCTCTCCCGCTCCCAACCCCGCTACCCCTACCAAAATGTTTAGTTTTTTATATATAGACTGTGCAAAATCCACATGCAAAGTAAGGTAGAATAATGTATTGAAATGTTGAAATAGGACATAGCTGTTCTATTATATAAATAGTGCTTCCCAGTGAGGGTGACAATGATATTATCAACCTGAGGGAAATAATGCAACCGAGGCGAAATCACATTCACTCCGGAAGTTGACAATATCCGCTGTCACACGCACATGGATGCATATAATTTAATTTAAAAATGTTGTTTCTGGTCTTCCGACCGACCCTATTTTTAAGTCCCCGACCCTAAACATATTAAGGCATGTAAGTGTTGTGGAACACTCATATTATGTAATATGTTCAAGATAACATGCTTTTAATGTTCTTGATTTGAATCAGTATAGTATTAAAGGATTACTTCTAAAAAATAAAAAATAAACCTATTTTTGGGTGGAAAAAGACCAGAAACAGACCTAATTTTTTTGGCCTTATTATACCGAAAAAATGCCTACCGGACAACATTATTCAGTATGTTGCGCGGAGGCATGTATTAAGGGCGCGTCCGTATAGTGTCAGGTGTCTGCAATTAACAACATACTTCACCAACGTTTCTTTGAAACTGGTTCTGTTCGTGACAGACCCCAACCTGGTCGACCAAAGGTAACGGAAAACCACATCAATATCCAAGCCCTCCATCGGCAGGAGAGGTTTTGAACATCTAGTGATACAGCAAGGACAACACGTTGGTTATACAGGTAATAGCACTAAAATATACGGATTGTACCGACCAACCTATGTAAAGGGTCTCGTCCTCCGAGGTGACACTCCACCTTGTTTTTCACAAAGTGAAGTGGTGAAAGGATTTTATTTTCTGGGGTCGTTTTAACATTTTGATGTGAGTGGGCGTGTGGGCGTACATGCGTGTGGGTGTACATGCGTGCTTACCTGCGTGCGTGCATGCGTGCGGGATGTGTAGTCCCACCTTCTGTAAGCGCACAGTAGAGATTCTGCGCGGTTAATTGTGAATTTATTGCATATTTATGTCGGGTCAGTTAGAAAATATTTAAAGAATTTCGGAGTTATATCTAAATCGGTCCTGGCTGGGTTCGATCCCCATGGACCACTAAGCCGTCATGATAACATTCACCATCTATCGATTCTAGGTTACATGTTGGATGTTTACGTCAACCGTGAATCGGTATATTCAATCTTTTGATTTTTCAAGGTTAATCTTGTTATATTAAACAAATATTCTTGATTTAAATATTAATTTAGTCTACATATTGAAATATATATTGAACATTAAATATGTAAATTGGGTCGTTCCTATATAAATAAAAGTGTCTGTGCAACTACGAATATGGTTAAAACAAACCACCAGTATAGTGCATGGTGGGCAGTGCAGTTTAATTTTCAAAGATCCGTCCACCACAAAAGTCGACCGTCATATATAACACCATACAAACAAACAAAGATCCGTCCAATACCGGATCCTTCTCCGATTTTTAACGAAGATTGTGTTCAATTAGTTCGTACCAGGCGTATTAAGTCGTGATCCTTCGTCCGTAGCGCCTTTGTACACCTTTAAGAGATAAATAGTTCAGTTGCATTGATCATGTGATCATTTACTTTACTTCAGTCAAAATGGCGAGATGCACACTATTATTTTGCTTGTGTTTATGTATAATTAATTCTTTGGCAGTTGACCCTTTTAGAGATGGAACTCTGGAAATAATTAGAGAGGAGGACGCTCCGGAATCGGTTGTGCAGCACGCAAGAGGTTCGTTTTGTGTGTGTGTTTTTTGTCATTTAATCATATCTTCATTATAAGTAGAAGGTTTCACTGCTTAAAGGGGTGTGTATGTTATCTGCTGAGTTAATAGTGCACGGTATTTTTATTTTAAGACGTATATTCTAGTAATGTTCGAGTATAATTGTTTCAAAAAGGTGTATATCTTTTACAAATTAAACACGATGTGCAATGTTAAGAGTGCATGCTTGAACAGACGTTTGATGTAACTTTATTAGTTTTTTATCTAAATAAAATCTCGATTACTATATATATATATATATACACAGGAAAAAATTTAGGCATGAAGTTCATATGTTTTACATATGTTTTACATATGTTTTACATAATTATGTATTCCACATATGTATTTCATATGAAAGTAACACATGTGTAATACATATGAAAAATATGTTTTACTAAATAACATTAACACTTTAACAGATTGTTTATCCATTTCTACAATGTTATTTTTTGTATATAAATGAATATATATTTTATGCATCGTAGCTTCATATAAAATACATATGTATATATTTCATATGTGCCACAGGTGTATCATTTTAACATGAACAAGATATGTGGTACATATGTGTCACATATATATCATTGACATATGTGGCACATATGTAAATAACATGATGTACCAATGAAAGCAACATGCAAATTATATGAAAGTAACATGTGTGGCACACGTCACAACATTTTTTCTGTGTATTTAAATTGCAATAGATCTAATTGTGTTTTAACACGATTTATCAGCAGTTTGTTTACTTTTTTCAAACACGTGTCCACATTCTGCACCCGTTGTTTCCTAAACATTATTTTTAATGTTGGAGCAAGTATGTTAACTACCAGTATAGGTTTCATATATAAAAAATAATGCCAGCTCTACAGTAGATGTGTCTTACGAAAAAACACACTGTTATATCTGTAATTCACACTGTTACATCTGTAATTCTTTTTTTTATATGATAGCTTGTATGCCGATGTATTGCTATAGTCCATATTAATCGTTGCATTTTTAAATTGATTTAAGACCGCAACTTCCTTAGAGGAAACTACTAATGCAGAATTCAGCATTGACCATTTTCTAAATTCCACACAAGTCCCTCTAGTCAAACCGTTCTTTATCTGTATATCATCGTAGTTTCTTGAATTATTGAATTTAAATGAATTGAAAACTTACTCTTCCAGTAGGCTCTCTGTTAATTAGTGTGTTTTTTTTATATTTATTTAAACCATTGTAAAAAAACTTATGCTTAATGTTGCTGAATACTAGTGAAAAGTAACAAGCTGTGAAAATATAAATTATCAGTTATAAGTAAGTGGTTTAGAGAAAACATTATCGAGTAAAATACATACATATTTATTGGAGGCTAAAACTATCACCCAGCATGTATTTTCAATGGCACTTTTTCAAAGTAAATGGCGCTATAAACCTTAAGACAATTTACGTATGATGGAAGCATTACTCCAACTTTACACATTTAGTTTTAAATTCTGGTTATAATTTTTTTTCTGTTTTTATTATTATTTGTTTCATTTGTTTCAGGGAGTACATCAGGATTTTTCTAGAAATGTCTTAAATTATAAAAATGTTCCAATTCATGATTAAACACTTATATCCATCAAAATATGATGTTCGAACAATATTGTTAAGGTTTAAACGTCGAATACACCATATAGCTAGGACGGAATCGGGTATACAATGCTGAAATTAACCCTGGTGCGTAACCTAGGTTAGCACGTATTACTGTACAGAATGAATTTCCTTGTAACTAAGGGGTCATTTTTAGGATCATTCATTATGTTTAGGCGCTTTAAAATAGAAGATATCATTATTTGCCAATTTTAAGCCGGACCCCTAGACCCCTTTGAAAAGCCTGATGTACTCCCTTTAAGACTTCTGTACAATCGAAATAGTATTACCCAACAAAACGACGCAGTTGGATACACCATGTGGCAGCTAGCAGACGGTACCGCATTGGAGCGGTCCGTGGCAAGAGCGAATAGTTTTGCATATAAATGCATTTTAGATTCAATCGACATGCAATTAACCGAGTATAAGTCAATAATCATTACACTACGTTTAACACAGGTTCACCCGGTGACACGGTGCTATGTGATTATATATAGAATTATAGTTATGTAATATGTTGTTTTCTGCACACCGACAATAACGAGTCAGCAGAGATTAATTGCTATAATTATATTGAATCATTTTATTACACAGGCGGCGTCTGCCCTTTTTTGTCAATATTTGCCACTACGGGCACTCTACTCTTCATATACGCATGAGTCTCTTATAATTCTTTTAGAATGGCACAGTTAAAAGCATATGTTACGTGTTAGTGTATATGCTATTGACCATGACGAGGCTTTAATAAACTATATACATGTGTGTATGTGTGTATATATATATACTCAGTTGCAAAAGAAAGTGTACACTTTGAAAATTTTACTTTACACCCTATCCTCTTTATCAAGCGACAGTCCCTTAATGATTCAACCTATTGAAAAACAAATGACAAACGATATTGGCAATTGAATGATAAAAACTTTGGTATCAAACATGGCATATTCATTTTTAAAATTTGTCAATTTAATTCTAAAAACACTTTATACAATTAAATCTAAACAAAACTCAGTGTACACTTTCTTTTGCAAATGAGTATATATATATACATGTATAGTATGCAAATGCTTACATGTGGCGGACCTCAAAATAGATTAACTAATTGGATTACCTACCCACCATAAATACAGATTATCGTACATGTACATGTATACTAACAGTGTGATATATTAAATAAAATTGGATGTCTTATTATACTTTTCTTACGTACTAATTAACATATATGTATACAAGTATATTGTATATATAATCGTTCCTTTATCGCACTGATATGTATCTGTGTCCGATTAGGACACTAGTAGTTGGTACACCGAGGTACTGACCCAGTACAAGAGATAGCGTAGATAATATCGAGCATGTGAAATGACAGACGGACACCTTAATACATACACACACATACACAGTATAATTTATGAAGATGAACTATTTAGTTAGCTGTATTAAGACATGTACATGTACATGTTTGTATAAATACTGCGTCGTAAAGTTTACAGATAGAGAGTCATAACCTGATTAATTTGACATTCTTCTTCCTGAACTGTAAACTTGTAATATATTCTTCTTACGTCGTTAAACACAATATGAGGTATAAGTTAATTTGATTTCATTAGTGCGTAGCACTAGTGAAAACTATTTGATTTCGCTTGGAGATAATAAAAAATACATCTGATCTGCTAAGATAATAAAAAAATACATCTGATTTGCTGAGATAATAAAATATATATATATCTAATCTGCTGAGATAATAAAAAAATACATCTGATCTGCTGAGATAATAAAAAAAAAATCTAATCTGCTGAGATAATAAAAAATACATCTGATCTGCTGAGATAATAATAAAAAAATCTAATCTGCTGAGATAATAAAAAAATACATCTGATCTGCTGAGATAATAAAAAAAAATCTAATCTGCTAGACACACTATAAAAAATAATTATTCTTTGATTTGTAAACACAATCTTATATTTTCCTTGCAGTAAAGGTATACATAATGAACATAGAAGGTTTGATTTGCACTAGTAGCCACTATTTCACTGGTATTTAATTAAATACATAATACAGGATTGTGAATATATTCTAGAATACATGTATTTACTGAACGTTTATTTGTATACGCTTGCATTATTTTATATTTTATGCGAATATGAATTCTGAAAGGAAAAGCACGCTTTGAACATGTTATTGACTTTATGTAAAACTAGACGTGAATGCAATACAATACATTTTCATATACGTCAGTCAAGTCAGATGGCAAAGTATTACGAACTCTATAAGTAAAAATACATCAATCCAGTCAGGTGGCAAAGTATTACGAACTCTATAATTAAAAATACGTCAGTCCAGTAAGATGGCAAAATATTACGAACTCTTAAGTACAAATACGTCAGTCCAGTCAGATGGCAAATACAACGGGTTAGATGGCAAAGTATTACGAACTCTTAAGTATAAATACGTCAGTTCAGTAAGATGGCAAAGTATTACGAACTCTTAAGTATAAATACGTCAGTTCAGTCAGATGGCAAAGTATTACTAACTCTATGAGTAAGACTGGCATCGTGACTAATATATATGCTTTTTTATATGCGTAAATTGTTGCAAATCGTCACTGCTGTGTCTATGGTTGTCATAAATCGTCATTAATTTGTCTATGGTTGTTACAAATCGTCACTATCGTGTCTATGGTTGTTACAAATCGCCACTGACGCCTGTGTCTGTGGTTGTTCCAAATCATCAATTAGTTATCTGTAGTTATTACAAATCCTCATTCCTGTGTCTATGGTTATTACAAATCGTCACTCATGTGTCTATGGTTGTTACAAATCGTCACTCACGTGTCTATGGTGTTTGTAGTTGTAACAAATCCTCACTCCCGTGTTTGTGGTTGTAACAAATCCTCACTCCCGCGTTTGTAGTTGTAACAAATCCTCACTCCCGTGTTTTTGGTTGTAACAAATCCTCACTCCCGTGTTTGTGGTTGTTACAAATCCACACTCCCGTGTTTGTGGTTGTTTCAAATCCTCACTCCCGTGTTTTTGGTTGTAACAAATCCTCACTCCCGGTTTTGTGGTTGTAACAAATCCTCACTCCCGTGTTTGTGGTTGTTATAAATCCTCACTCCCTTGTTAGTGGTTGTAACAAATCCTCACTCCCGTGTTTGTGGTTGTAAACAAATCCTCACTCCCGTGTTTGTGGTTGTTATAAATCCTCACTCCCGTGATTGTGGTTGTTATAAATCCTCACTCCCGTGTTTGTGGTTTTAACAAATCCTCACTCCCGTGTTTGTGGTTGTAACAAATCCTCACTCCCGTGTTTGTGGTTGTTATAAATCCTCACTCCCGTGTTTGTGGTTGTAACAAATCCTCACTCTCGTGTTTGTGGTTGTAACAAATCCTCACTCCCGTGTTTGTGGTTGTAACAAATTCTCACTCCCGTGTTTGTGGTTTTAACAAATCCTCACTCCCGTGTTTGTGGTTGTTATAAATCCTCACTCCCGTGTTTGTGGTTGTAACAAATCCTCACTCCCGTGTTTGTGGTTGTAACAAATCCTCACTCCCGTGTTTGTGGTTGTAACAAATCCTCACTCCTCCCGTGTTTGTGGTTGTTACAAATCCTCACTCCCGTGTTTGTTGTTGTAACAAATCCTCACTCCCGTGTTTGTGGTTGTAACAAATCCTCACTCCCGTGTTGTGTTTGTGGTTGTAACAAATCCTCACTCCCGTGTTTGTGGTTGTAACAAATTCTCACTCCCGTGTTTGTGGTTGTAACAAATCCTCACTCCCGTGTTTGTGGTTGTTATAAATCCTCACTCCCGTCTTTGTGGTTGTAAAAAATCCTCACTCCCGTGTTTGTGGTTGTAACGAATCCTCACTCCCGTGTTTGTGATTGTAACAAATCCTCACTCCCGTGTTTGTGGTTGTAACAAATCCTCACTCTCGTGTTTGTAGTTGTAGCAAATCCTCACTCCCGTGTTTGTGGTTGTAACAAATCCTCACTCCCGTGTTTGTGGTTGTAACAAATCCTCACTCCCGTATTTGTGGTTGTAACAAATCCTCACTCGGTTGTAACAAATCCTCACTCCCGTGTTTGTGGTTGTAACAAATCCTCACTCCCGTGTTTGTGATTGTAACAAATCCTCACTCCCGTGTTTGTGGTTGTAACAAATCCTCACTCCCGTGTTTGTGATTGTGACAAATCCTCACTCCCGTGTTTGTGGTTGTAACAAATCCTCACTCCCGTGTTTGTGGTTGTTATAAATCCTCACTCCCGTGTTTGTGGTTGTAACAAATCCTCACTCTCCTGTTTGTGGTTGTAACAAATCCTCACTCCCGTGTTTGTGGTTGTTATAAATCCTCACTCCCGTGTTTGTGGTTGTAACAAATCCTCACTCCCGTGTTTGTGGTTGTTATAAATCCTCACTCCCGTGTTTGTGGTTGTAACAAATCCTCACTCCCGTGTTTGTGGTTGTTATAAATCCTCACTCCCGTGTTTGTGGTTGTAACAAATCCTCACTCCCGTGTTTGTGGTTGTTATAAATCCTCACTTCTGTGTCTCTGGTGTTTAAAAATCGTCACCTCCGTGTCTGTGTTTTTTTACAAATCGTCACTTCCAGCCGTGTATGTTGTTGTTACATATCGCCACTGACCCCTGTGTCTGTGGTTCTGACGCCTGTGTCTGTGGTTGCTACAAATCATCAATCATGTATCTGTGGTTGTTACAAATCCTCACGTATGTGGCTATTATTGTTACAAATCGTCACTCGTGTGTCTGTGGTTGTTGCAAATTCTCACTGCAGTGTCTATGGTTGTTACAAATCGTCACGCATGTGTCTCTGGTTGTAACAAATCGTCACTCCTGTGTCTCTGGTTGTTACAAATCACCAATCATGTATATGTGGTGAATCCTCACTTCCGTGTCTGTGGTTGTTACAAAACCTCACTTCCGTGTCTATAGTTGTTGCAAATCCTCACTCCTGTGTCTATGGTTGTTACACTGAATATCACGTGTGTTTGTTTTTATTTCGCATGTTCATGTTCATTGAGTACTAGCTAAACAAGTGTCTATAAGTACCCAACTCAAGTACAGTGTCTATAAGTACCCAACTCAAGTACAGTGTCTATGAGTACACAACTCAAGTACAGTGTCTATGAGTACACAACTCAAGTACAGTGTCTATGAGTACACAACTCAAGTACAGTGTCTATGAGTACACAACTCAAGTACAGTGTCTATAAGTACCCAACTCAAGTACAGCGTCTATGAGTACCCAACTCAAGTACAGTGTCTATGAGTACACAACTCAAGTACAGTGTCTATGAGTACACAACTCAAGTACAGTGTCTATGAGTACACAACTCAAGTACAGCGTCTATGAGTACCCAACTCAAGTACAGTGTCTATGAGTACACAACTCAAGTACAGTGTCTATGAGTACACAACTCAAGTACAGTGTCTATGAGTACACAACTCAAGTACAGTGTCTATAAGTACCCAACTCAAGTACAGTGTCTATAAGTACACAACTCAAGTACAGTGTCTATGAGTACACAACTCAAGTACAGTGTCTATGAGTACACAACTCAAGTACAGTTTATTTGTTGAATGATTTTCATTGTATAAATGTAGTGTTACTCTTTAAAATCGTCAACGAGTTCGTACGCATGTTCTATTGAATCGGGAAGAAAATATTATATTAAATTGCTTATTATCGGCAATAGCTGTGAATTAATTGTTTGTTTTTCTTTATCCCTTTATAACCGTGTGCATGCAATATCTTACAACGATACTTTCTTACAAAAGTGCGTACATATTGTATAAATTTTCTTTACCTTCAAACTGCAAGTTATTAGCATGTTTGTATAAAAGTGGTTATGTGCGACAAAAAGATTTTGCAGGACTATAATTTATACCGAATTTTAAAAAATGTTAGCAAAAACCATACAAGCATCGTCCACACTCTCTTGAATAGAGACGCATTTGTGCATTATACTGCAATTGTATTGTTACCGAACTATCTGTTTATTATTCATTATTATGATATCTCGACAGTTTATCGGATATAGTTACAAGAGCATTGAAATCGATACGAACAATAATTCGGCGGTAGCCTTTGAAGTTATGAGGGGTAATATTCATTTTTATTAAAATTTATTTTGATGAAAATTTTATTGCATATTCAGGACAAGATATTTAATTTAAACGCTGCAAGATTCACCCTTGTATGAAAGGATCCCCGTACCGCTGTTTAAATGTTTAAATTAAAAATTATGAAAACACAAAAAAAGAATGTATACCTAGGTACGGCCGATAGGGTTTACTTGTACCAGTCTCGGAGTATAGGCGAAGTTAACCGCTTCTGTGCCAAACGTATACCGCTGTTGTAGCGTACAATTAACGTCCTGACACGCTGTATTGGAGGGTTATTTTTTGTCGCCTCACCTTTACATACATTTCAAACAAAACGGGTAAATTAGTTATCAGGTAGAATACATTATGGATTTGTATGTGTACTTGGGGTCGTAGGTCTATCAGATACGTAACTTTTGTTACAAAAATGTAATTGTACTTTAGTTGTGTTAAAGGGGTGGTATAAAGTGAAATTAGTTAATAAAGCCACAACAGCACAAATGTCCTTTGAAATTGACAAACACAAACTCAGTAGATCTTTAAACTTATTAACCCTTTAGTCATTATGTTGGTGTTACAAATCTGGATGGAAATACAGAGGAAAGAAAGGAAAAACACAATGTAACAGAAAAATGCGGCTATTTCGATTTAGAACGACACTGATCACGAACCTAGCATTAAAATGAATGCGTCACGTACCTGCAGTTTATGGGATATACCTTCAACATGCGTATACCCTCATCATACGTTGATCCCCTCTAAACAAAATCCGTTATGTCTGGTTGGTTACTTCTCCGCATGTATGGTTGGTTACTTCTCCGCGTGTCTGGTTGGTTACTCCGCCGCGTGTCTGGTTGGTCACTCCTCCGCATGTCTGGTTGGTTACTCCTCCGCATGTCTGGTTGGTTACTCCTCCGCATGTCTGGTTGGTTACCCCTCCGCATGTCTGGTGGGTTACTTTTCCGCATGTCTGGTAGGTTACTCTCCCGCATGTCTGGTTGGTTACTCCTCCGCTTGTCTGGTTGGTTATTCCTCCGCATGTCTAGTTGGTTACTCTTCCGCAAGTCTGGTTGGTTACTCCTCAGCATGTCTAGTTGGTTACTCCTCCGCATGTATGGTTGGTAACTCCTCCGCATGTCTGGTTGGTTACTTCTCCGCATGTCTGGTTGGTTACTCCTCCGTATGTCTGGTTGGTTACTCCTCCGCATGTCTGGTTGGTTATTCCTCCACATGTCTGTTGATAACTCCTCCGCATGTCTGGTTGGTTACTCCTCCGCATGTCTGGTTGGTTACTCCTCCATATGTCTGCCGCATGTCTGGTTGGTTACTTCTCCGCAGGTCTGGTTGGTTATTCCTCGGCATGTCTGGTTGGTTACTTCTCCGCATGTATGGTTGGTTACTTCTCCGCATGTCTGGTTGGTTACTCCTCCGCATGTCTGCCGCATGTCTGGTTGGTTACTCCTCCGCATGTCTGGTTGGTTACGCCTCCGCATGTCTGCCGCATGTCTGCCGCATGTCTGGTTGGTTACTCCTCCGCATTTCTGCCACATGTCTGTTGGTTACTTCTCCGCATGTCTGGTTGGTTACTCCCCGCATGTCTGGTTGGTTACTCCTCCGCATGTCTGGTTGGTCAATCCTACGCATGTCTGGTTGGTTACTCCTCCGCATGTCTGACGCATGTCTGGTTGGTTACTTCTTCGCATGTCTGGTTGGTTACTCCTCCGCATGTCTGGTTGGTTACTTCTCAGTTGGTTACTCCTCCGCATGTCTGGTTGGTTACTCCTCCGGATGTCTAGTTGGTTACTCCTCCGCATGTCTGCCGCGTGTCTGGTTGGTTATTCCTCCGCATGTCTGGTTGGTTGCTCCTCCGCATGTCTGGTTGGTTACTCCTCCGCATGTCTGCCACCTGTCTGGTTGGTTACTTCTCCGCATGCCTGGTTGGTTACTCCCCCGTATGTTTGGTTAGTTACTCCTCCGCATGTCTGGTTGGATACTCCTCCGCATGTCTAGTTGGTTACTCCTCCGCATGTCTGCCGCGTGTCTGGTTGGTTTTTCCTTCGCATGTCTGGTCGGTTGCTCCTCCGCATGTCTGGTTGGTTACTCCTCCGCATGTCTGCCGCCTGTCTGGTTGGTTACTTCTCCGCATGCCTGGTTGGTTACTCCCCCGTATGTTTGGTTAGTTACTCCTCCGCATGTCTGGTTGGTTACTCCTCCGCATGTCTGGTTGTTTTCTCCTGCGCATGTCTGGTGGGTACTCCTTCGAATCCCGTAAGCCACGCAGTATTACCACGCCGAAGGAACGTCAGTTGTAGGCAGACGAACACGCTTGTGGGACGGTACGACTACTATTGAATCTCAATTATTTATATCCAAATGGTGTGGGAGGCGGAGGGTTGGAATGACGAATATCATCTAAAAAAATATTTCTTGAGCTGTATACTAACACCGGGTCAAAGGTCAACATTATGTTTACCTCTTGCTATTGCAAACCCTTTCACTAAAAAAGTTGTTTAAGAAAAACAGATTATCACTTTAATACAGAACTCCTTTCGAATGTAGGAGACTCCGGGTTGATTAAGTGAAATTAAACCTACATACGGGCCCTGCTCTTACTTACACTCCGACCCGGCCTCTTGCTTGCACACCGACCCTGCTTCTTACTTACATACGAGCCCTGCTTTTACATACACACCGGCCTTGCTTCTTACTTACATACGAGCCCTGCTTTTACGTACACACCGACCCTGCTTCTTACTTACTACGGGCCCTGCTCATACTTGCACACCGACCATGCTGCTTCCTTACATACGGGCCCTGCTTTTACGTACACACCGGCCCTGCTTCTTACTTACTACGGAACCTGCTCTTACATACACACCGCCCATGCTTCTTCCTTACATACGGGACCTGCTTTTACGTACACACCGGCCCTGCTTCTTACCTAATACGGGACCTGCTCTCACTAACGCAATGACCCTGATTTTACTTATTCATCTATAAAATTAACGGTGTCCACGGACCGTGCTTCTTACTTGCATACTGACCCCGATTTTACTTCTGAATAGCTACATAGTGAACGGTGTCCACGGACCATGCTTCTTACTTGCATACTGACCATGCTCCTTACTTCCGTATAGCTACATAGTGAACGGTGTCCACGGACCATGCTTCTTACTTGCATACTGACCATGCTCCTTACTTCCGTATAGCTACATAGTGAACGGTGTCCACCGACCGTGCTTCTTACTTGCATACTGACCCTGATTTTACTTCCGTATAGCTACATAGCGAACGGTGTCCACGGACCATGCTTCTCACTTCCGTATAGCTACATAGTGAACGGTGTCCACGGACCATGCTCATCACTTCCGTATAGCTACATAGTGAACGGTGTCCACGGACCGAGCTTCTTACTTACACATCGATCCTCTTGTTACGTAAGAAGCAGGGACGTCGTCACGTAGCACGGTCCGTGGACACCGTTCTCTGTTCACTGTTATACAGCTATAAGTGTGCTGTGCTCCGGATTTTATCTTGTAAAATCTTTATAACTCGAGTATATAATATTGATGGTAATCCGGCTTGTACTCGTTGGCCTCAGATATTCAATATATGGCATAATAATAGTATTATTACATAAAGTAAACAAAGTAATGTAAAGGTAAAAATTGTACAAAATACAAAGTAATTAAGTTATAATAATAATACAGGAAAGCGCTTTGTAAACGTTGTGCTTATGAATGTTGATACTACGCACACAGTAATAAACGTAGACAAAATGTTATATTTGCGGAAAAAAAATTGTGGGTTTGAAAAATGTGCCGACTCACAATGATAATATTTTGTATTGTATATGTTAGTTATTTACAAATTAACTAGGATCTCACCGTACCATGCGTGTAAAGTGACTGTTTCACTTGGACATCTCAATTGTCTCACTCTGTACAATAGTACCATTTTCTGCCGCGACAGACGTGTTAATTAACGCGTTTAATGATAGTGTAAGGTGTTCGTTTGACGCAGCTTTGACAAAATAGTTTTATAGAAGTGGTGCGCCGTCAGCCAACTCGGTTTAACTTGATTTAATCATTTTGTAAAAACTTTCGGTGGTTGAGGTAAAGCGATAGGGACATTGGAAAGATATGTTCGTGAAAATGCCATGAGTATTTTGTTAAATAATACAAAATAGATTGTCTCGTGAAGGGTACGATTTTCACCGTTTGTGTAAATCTCCTCCTACAAGATAAGTGCTGATACGCATCGAATGTCGCCCAAGGTTACCTCCGTCGCAATTAAATATTAACATTAGAACGCTTAATGTTACATGTTGTTTACTCAGTTATTTAGTTCGTACTTTTGCAAATAATTTGAATCTAATATTGGAATTAACAAGAAATAATGGTCCTATAACAACCGTAAATGGGACGCAAACAGTCGCAGTCAATATATAAAAATACATCACACTGACAATTAATTGGTGGCGCCAATAGATTCTATGAACAGTCTCAGTTGGGCATCTTTAGAGGGCGTTGTTTTTGTTTTTCTTTTATTTCTTTGAATTAATTTAACGTTTGTGTTCGGCGGTATCTCGGTGACGTCTCCATTTTGTGTACGCTTGTCAGTAATGATTGGAGACGTCACTCGAATACCAACCGGATGGACCCGTACAATGTTAATGAATAAAGGATAGGAAACCGAAAATTATACCGGCAACACCCTTACTTTGTTGTATGTGGATGTATGGTTTATTTTAGAATGCAGAATACAAGATGCATATTTGGGATGAAATATGTTTATAATCTAAGGAGACGTGTATTACAATACAGACTGACGTTCGCGACGGGAAGCGAATCGTCTCTCTAGCTTTTTCGACATACACAAATGTCTTTCTGCAACTGCTGTACTATACTTAAGGTCTGTCATAGTTAATATTTATATCATTTCATCCCTTATTTGTTAATTATTTTACCTTTACATTTCATTTTTGTCGGTTTTCGTGCACAGTATTACATATGTAGTATGTATAGGTCGACGTGCCGTAAAACACCATGCATTCATTTATTCATTTATTCCTGTAGCTGATATGCATTTGTGTTCTCCATAGGATCGTATTCTCATCTACATCTATATTCTTCATATGATCGTATTCGGCTATGTATTCGTATTCTGTTTTACGTATATCAGTTCTCCATGGGAGTGTATGCTGGCATACATATATATTCTCCATATGATCGTATTCGGCTATGTATTCGTATTCTGTTTTACGTATATCAGTTCTCCATGGGAGTGTATGCTGGCATACATATATATTCTCCATATGATCGTATTCGGCTATGTATTCGTATTCTGTTTTACGTATATCAGTTCTCCATGGGAGTGTATGCTGGCACACATCTATATTCTCCATATGATCGTGCGTATCAGCGTTTATATATTCTCGCTGCATTGCATTGGACATTTTAGCGAGCAGACCTCGGTTTTAAGTCTCGTCCTAAGGACTGGTCATGTGTGAAATTCCTTTTTTCTAATATTTCGAGAACTAACCCAAATTCTGTCCTGGACGTGACAGAACGCACGATTCCTGTGTTACTAAACCGAGGAGCTAACCATTCCACAACGGCGACACCTGTCATCCATATTCTGTATCGTATTCTGTTTTACATATATAAGTTCTCCATATGACCGTATTCTGGCCTACATTTATATTCTCCATAGGTATTCTGGCATACATCTATCTTCTCCATAGGATCGTATTCTGACATACGCCTATATTCTCCATCTATAGGATATTATTCTGACATACGTCTATATTCTCCATAGGATATTATTCTGGCATATGTCTATATTCTCCATAGGATCGTATTCTGGCATACATCTATCTTCTCCATAGGATCGTATTCTGACATACGCCTATATTCTCCATCTATAGGATATTATTCTGACATACGTCTATATTCTCCATAGGATATTATTCTGGCATATGTCTATATTCTCCATAGGATCGTATTCTGGCATACGTCTATATTTTCCATAGGATCGTATTCTGGCAGACGTCTATATTCTCCATAGGATATTATTCTGACATACGTCTATATTTTCCATAGGATCGTATTCTGGCAGACGTCAATATTCTCCCTAGGACCTTATTCTGTCATACATCTATAGTCTCCATAGGTATTCTGGCATACATCAATATTCTCCATAGGTATTCTGACATTCATCTATATTCTCCATGGGTATTCCGGCATACATATGTATTGTTCATAGGTATTCTGGCATACATCTATATTGTTCATAGGTATTCTGGCATACATCTATCTTTTCCATAAGTATAAAGGCATACTTCTTCCTTTTCCAAAGGTATGTTGGCATACATTTATACTCTCTATTGGATCGGTTTTGGATATACTTTCAGATTTTATTTCCGGAACTTCAAACGGTGTCGCTATTGTCTTTACTGAGGAAGGGGTGCATTTCAAAGTACTTTACATTGTCTCGTGTGTGTTAAAAACTTGAAAACTGACGAAGAAGGTTGGTTCGACACGGTGTATTGTTCTGCAATAGACGCCCTTGTCATCATAGTTAATGTGTTTTGTATGATGTTTGATATAGTGCTGGCCTGTTGCATGTTATCTATTCTCCGTAGCATGTTATCTATTCTCCGTAGCATGTTATCTATTCTCCGTAGCATGTCATCTATTTCCATCTATTCCTCCGTAGCATGTCATATATTTCCATCTATTCTCCGTAGCATGTCATCTATTTTCATCTATTTTCCCTAGCATGTCATTTATTCCTCCGTAGCATGTCATCTATTCTCCGTAGCATGTGATCCATTTTCATCTATTCTCCGTAGCATGTCACTATTTTCATCTATTCTTCGTAGCATGTCATCTGTTTGCATCTATTCTCCGTAGCATGTCATATATTGTCATCTATTCTCCGTAGCATGCCATCTGTTTACATCTATTCTCCGTAGCATGTCATATAGTGTCATCTATTCTCCATAGCATGCCATCTATTTGCATCTATTCTCCGTAGCATGCCATCTATTTGCATCTTTTCTCCGTAGCATGCCATCTATTTGCATCTATTCTCCGTCATCTATTCTCCGTAGCATGTCATCTATTCCTCCGTAGCATGTCATCTATTCTTCGTAGCATGCCATCTATTTGCATCTATTCTCCGTAGCATGTCATCTGTCCTCCGTAGGATCCGTAGGACCCTCAGGATCCTCGTAGCTTTATATTGTTTCGTTCTTGCGAAAGTACCACCGTTTCAAAGCTCTGAACTTAATTTAAACAATGTTTTTATTGAACTTTTCACGATCTTTTTTTTAATATGATGCGTTTCGCTTGTATTAAGCGTCGCCACTTGCCAGTTAATTAAAATATCTAGCATTGTCATCAACACTCAAATATCACCATATCGACATATCCGTATCAGTTTCGTCTGACGAAAATAACAAGGTTTTAAAAAGTGATAATGTAAAACGAGAAACGTCAAATATTTACAGACGAAAGCAGTTGGTGGCAATCAAACATGTTTGCTTGACCTCGGTTTACCTCACAAGTTGCAGAGAAGTACCTTTACCTTTCTATTAAACTAATGATTGTATTTCGTGGCCATTGAAATATTTAATAATAGTCGACAAGTGCGATATATTGATAATTGCGCTGTGAGGTCCTATTAACGTTAATTGGTTGCTATAAAATGAACATATGTGTCATATCAATAAACGCTGTCGCTGATGTTGACAATATCCGAATTTAATTTGCAATGAGCCTTGATTGACAGATGTTTTATGGTAAATATGATTAGATACGTAGAAATTGAATGACATATCTTTATTCTTTATCCACATTTGAAAATATTAAATACGGTTTTGTAATTCTGACATTATTGTGTGTTGTATTGGAGGTGTAAGTAGAACTTTCTAGCGCCGCCTTGTCAGTATTTCAGAAAGTACAATGCTCACTTCCCTTTATATTGTTTTTTAAATAAATGTCCTTAAAATGTACCGAACTCTTTAAAAGAACACATAATATATATTGATTAAGTCTGTACAGGTTTGTACATATAACTAACAATAACGCTAACATTCGGACTTACTTAATTTGTGCGTGATTGGAAAACATTAAACTCCATAAAAAATCAGTCTCATTAACATCCAATCCTAATACGCTTTGATACTCTCCTTAGTAGTGTAGAGTATAGTAGCGTGATAAAGGGTTTGATTTTAATGAGATTGCCTAAACAATAAATTTAATATCCTATAATGTTATCTAATGTCCCTTGTAACTCAATAACAAAATGAAAGAGGTCATTTTCTAACGCACGAATTATTATCACTTGCTTGAACATGACTTCGGCAAAAACTATAATTGAAGAAGACAAATAGAAATGTAAATTATATTGACAATAATTAATGAAACAATGCATTGACTGAAACCAACCTGTTCCTTGAATTTGATAGTGTTCATTCGGTTAGCAATATGCATTTAGGAAAGGAAAAGCCTTAATGGTCATATAAAACACATGGCACGCAAAATATAGTTAATACTATTCATGAAGAATGATCAAAAAAAAGTTATACCTGCCGAATGTACTCGTATTTATCGTGCACGTTTGTCTTTGACCGTGCACGTTTGTTTTTGATCGACGCTGCGTTTGAAACCTTCTCGCCACTTACCGCTGCGGGTTCGAAACCCACTGGAACCACGACTTGTAAGTTTAGACAGTGTCAATTCTTACGGATGGCGGTGTATACATTGCTGGTTCTACCATTGAAAACGTGGGTGGTCTGCGTCCACCACGAAAATATCGATATGTATAGCCTAAAATGTGCTGAAAATGACGTAAAACACAATTTAACATTGTTTTCGGAATAGCAGTAAGTTCTAGGTCCGCAAATCCGCTGTTAATAGATGATATAATATCGTCTAGCGCCTCCGTGGTCTCTGGGTTAATGAAGTTGTATCCATCCATCCATCCATCCATAACAATACAATACAATATAATACAATACAATACAATACAATACAATACATTCTCGCCTCTCACCGCTGCGTGTTCGAAACCCACTGGGAGCTCGACTTGTGAGAGAGTCTCGATTCTTACGGATGGCGGGTGTATACAGAACTGTTTCATGAAAAAGTGGGTGGTCTGCCCCTACCACGAAAATATAGACCGTCTTTTATAGCACAAAATGTGCTGAAAATGGCATTCGAAATTGTTTTCGGAATAGCAGTAAGTTCCAGCTCTGCAAATCCGCTGTTAATAGATAGTTGATTTAATACATTCTTGGTAGTGGTTTTTAAACATAACAAATTCTACCATCCACTAAGGTGCAAATAAATGCATTATACCGTACACATTTTCAGTATAACCTAAATATCTCCAGTATAATGCACCAATCAATGTTTTCCCTTGGGACGGCGTGCTCAGTCATGGGAATTAGACATATATACAAATTGACTAATTCTAATTCCCGTCCCTAGGAGCAAAATGTATGTCTAATTCCCCAGGGTAGAAGCTATTATATCAATATGAAATATCAAATAGCCCCATGTTGATACCGGGTATATTTCCCTAACCCAGTGTCATCACTGTTGTCTAATAATTCCCCGGATATGCCCACCTCACCCCCCCCCCCCCCCCACCCCCCATCCCCCGCCACCTACCCGCAACACCCACCCAACACCCAAGGGGGGAAACATTGATAGGTGTATAAACGGTCGACATATTTGTCTCTTCTCCGCCTTCCATCTGTATCCCTAATATTAAGTCAGTAACTAAACATATATAACGCATTTCAAGCAAAGAAGTTATATCAGTAAGCCATTATAAATTATAAAAGGTAAAAAGCTCACTTTCTTCTATACAAACTGTTACGGTCCATACTTGCTCACTTGTTCACCTTTCACGGAGAGCGGTACATAAGGTCACTGCAAATAAGTGAGATAGAAAAATAAATATTTATATTTGCATATAAGCCTTTTTCGCGCCTGGTACGGTGATATAAAAATCGTAACATCAAACACGGCCTACCAACACAAAAGTTATTACTATGCGATAACATATGAATACGCCTTAAAGGGATACGCGGCAGTTTTGATTTGTTAACTCGGGGCGTACCGTTAATTTTCTACATAACTTGCATTAGTAATAAGAATTAGAATAGTTCGAAACATTGTTATTGATTCTCATTGTTTACATGCAAATCTCATTATAGAATTGTAAGAGACGATAAACTTTTCACAGATCATAATATCTCTAAAATATGTTTAAATACACTTGTATAGTAGTCCAATAGAATAACGACATTATCATTAAGTAATGTATTGCACCAATCATATATTTAAACCTATGTTAGAATAACAAAGAAAAAAATGAAACTCTTAAGTGTATTACCTTTCATTTAATTATATTCAGTCGCCGGTCGGGTCATATCAAATACGTCATAAACACGGTACTAGTATCGCCCTTGCTTGGCGTTCAGCATATAAAGGGCAGTGCCAGGACTTATTGGCCCGGTGTCAGTATAATGTGACTGGGTGTGGTATCGTGTCATATGTCTGCGGCGTGATATTTCAGTGTGGAAACAATTTACAGCTAAACAATAGTCACTGCTACAAGTAGACACCGTCCATACATGCATCCATGTAAACATCCGTCCGTCCGTCCGCCCGTCCGTCCGTCCATCCATCCATCCATCCATCCATCCATCCATCCATCCATCCATCCTCCATCCATCCATCCATCCATAACAATACAATACATTACAATACAATACAATACAATACAGTACAATACAATACAATGCAATACAATGCAATACAATGCAATACAATGCAATACAATGCAATACAATGCAATACAATGCAATACAATGCAATACAGTACAATATAATACAATACAATACACCTGCCTACCTACCTATCTACCTGCCTGCCTGCCTACCAACCTACCTAAATACTGCCTGCCTGCCTGCCTGCCTGCCTGCCTGCCTACTACCTACCTACAAACATGCATAATTCATAGTCTGCCTACCTACCTACCTATCTACCTACCTAACTACTATCTACCTACAAACTACCTACCTACAAACATGCATAATTCATAAAATACAAACAATACATACGTAATTACATAAATACAACATAGCACATTGATATAATGGCATGAACTCTATATATATCTCTTGAGTTTGAAACAATTTTGGAGTAATATGTTCACCTACGTTGTCGACATTAATACTATAACCAGAGTCAAGAATGCTACTTTTGTCAACTCTTGAATCAAATTTCTTTTTCATTAGATCTGAAATTACAACAATCACTGGGTGTCTTTCATATCAGTCCGATCATTCAAACTACATATAAAGCACAGCGTTTAAGATAAATTAGCAAGATAACCTGAACTGTCATTTGAAACGCTGTATTCGTCAATGGACAAGGCTTCACTTTTCTACAATATGCACACTCTTTGTCACTCAATTTGAAAGTCGAACTATACTTTTATAATAGTGTGCAGTGGTTGTTTATCACCTACGGTTAGAAAATATTCAGATGGTTGGAGTTTTGTGTTGAATGACCGAATTAACTGCTAACAATGCGCAGTGGAGCAGTTTCCCCAGACATATCGGTTCTACGGTATTTGTAGAGCTTTTTAAGAACGGTACTTGTATCCGGTCATTTCTGTTTACACTCGCCATGACCATTGTGAGGTTCTGGTGACGCTTACTGCGTTCCACTGCAGCGATCCGAGCAAAAATATTAATAGTTTGATCCCATCTCACGCCAAAAATCCTCTCTCGTCTGAAATTAATACTTTTTTTTATTTTTTTTATTTATTTAGTGCTGCCAAACATGTTTAATAATGTTACCCTCACCAAGATATCAAGTAATAGTTGTTCTCCTCCCAAGTCCCCCTATCAAATGTGTTCTTGCGCTCACGTCTGTGGCACGCATGATTTTGAAAGAAAACATAACAATCTGCCGGTACAATGAATGATCAAGCGCAGATCACCATTTATCTTAATTAAGATATGTGGATATATTTATAACACCGAATATCTTTGTTATCATACATCGACATATATAGCTCGTGTCAATAAATGTGTTTAAAATAAAGCCCTTGCAAAATAGTTTGTCAGGTACTTATGGTATTTTAAAAGTTAAATTCTTTATTTCACTCATGCTACATACAACTCGATAGCAAAAATGATATATTGCTCGGCAAGAGCCTCGCATTATATCAGTTTACTCATTTAATAAATTCAATAATGAATGAGTACTCATGTAAGATCCTTTATATATTTTATGGCAGCATACCAATTTCAGTAATTCAGATGTAGAGAGAATATAGGAAGAAACTATACGAGCTAGGAAGAAATTGAATTTTCTAGAAGACAACGAAACGTGTTTGATCTTAAATTATGTATATATGGTTGATTGGTTGAATTGGATTTTATAGTCGCACCAACAGCTAAGGTCATATGGCGACTTTCCAGCTTCCATTGGTGGAGGAAGACCCCAGATGCCCCTCCGGGCAATTTTCGTGCACGGGCGGGCATCTGGGTAGAACCACCGACGTTCCGTAAGCCAAGCTGGATAGCTTCCTCACATAAAGATTCCTAGGCCCCTGAGGGATCGAACCTACAGCGGTGAGGGGCAAGTGATTGCAAGTCAGAGACGTTAACCACTCGGCCACGGACGCCCCGAAGTATATATGGAAACAGTAAGATATTCACAGTGCAAATAATTACAAGTGCGTGCGTATGAAGGTATAGAAGTCGTCAGCGTATTACAGACATGCAGATGATCATGGTTGTTTAAACAGAAACTAGTACAGATGTTAATACTAGTCTCTTGTTAGTTTTACAAATACAAATTTGCAATACCATATCATAATGAACGCTATTCTTACTGAACGCAAAAAACAACCAACAGAAACAAAACAGATCAAATGATTAAAATATTTGACACCTCCGATGCTTTTAAACATATTACAATATATTTATTTTATTCAGCAAAATTCCAAAAGGTCATAAGACCCATGAGGATACAAAACATATATACAAGGTTGACAGCAGGTACATGCAATAGTTATGTGTACTTATGCAAAAGTACTCAACACGACATATACTTATAATGCTTTTGAAAGTAACAATTCAAGAAATATTTTCAATCATGTATGTTATTGTTGTTATTAATACATTGTAAACAGCTTTTAATCGCATAATATATGCGGAGAAGATGACAGTCATTTTAATCCTAAATAACTTTATTTCACATTTTATAGAAAACATCAAATACACTTTAATAACATTGGAAATCGGAACAAAACAAAAACAACTTCAAGTTAACTTGTCTTAATATTAAAGATTAAGTTCCATATATAGAGGATCTTAAACGAGTTCCCATTTCATATAAGATTTATGAAACGAGTTATGAATTATTTTAATTTTAACGAGTCTTTTGGCGAGTTTAAGATCCTTTTTATCAGATAACATTGCAATCAAATTAGTAAAAAATAATTCAGATGTACTTAGAACCGCCACGACGTCAGACGCACTTTAGCGCCAAAACGTCATAAAATATGTGACGTCGTAACGTCGCGTCTCACACATAATATTGCGTATAAAAGAGTTCGTGTTTTACCTCTTTACAAAATAGCAGTTTACGCCAACTTTTTAACAAACCAACAACAATGTTTTGTATAACGTGCATTATTTTTATAAGCTGTCACAAATAATAAGTTTATGACTCAGATCTGGGTGAATTTATAATAAATAAAATAGTTTCAGTTAATAAACTTGCGTAGTGTTACAGGTTTAACTCAACCAATCAAAATCGTTCCAGGTTGTATTACACGTGTGTCATACACTAGAATATTAAATGGGTGTTCAACACTGCTAACAAAGGACGTTATGTGGTAAATTTTAATAATAAAATGTGT
This sequence comes from Cyrtodaria siliqua, assembly GCA_037043455.1. Classification (NCBI taxonomy): domain Eukaryota; kingdom Metazoa; phylum Mollusca; class Bivalvia; order Adapedonta; family Hiatellidae; genus Cyrtodaria; species Cyrtodaria siliqua. The sequence continues at coordinate 5,162 of JAWPHD010003545.1, read as the reverse complement.
TTTGTACGCTAGTTATTATTATCTAACACATTTAGCTCTCTTATCTCGAAGGCTTTAAAAACAAAGACACTCAGATATTTTATAATTTTGTGATTTTCACTATTTATAAGTTCCAAAAATTTAAACATACTTGGTCTTTTCCAATAATACTTCTTTATGTATGTTTCTCTTAACTCATTATATAATGAACATGCAAGAACAAAGTGATACTCATCTTCTAGTTTTGCACATGTGATACATTTTCGTCCATTTATTGGTATGCTATGCGGCTTATGCCATCTTTCAGCTTCTATTTCTAAGTTATGAGATAAGAGTCTTAGTCTTGATAATGCATTTCTATGATTTGGTATATTTAAAACATATAAGTCAGGTTTCATAAAATCGCAGGTTCCTAGGCAATACACCAGCTTTACGAAAATCATAACCTTAGTTTTTTGCTATATTTACTTTTAATTTCCAACGTATGCAGTAATCGATTAAAATATCAAAACCTTTCTGCAATCCTTTTGCAGTTTCAGAAAAATAACTATATCATCAGCATAAAGTAATGTAAAAAGCTGCATTGTATTTATGTCGACTCCTTCAAAACCGTGCAATAAAAAATCTTCTTCCAGGTCGTTTAAAAACAATGAGAATAAAACTGGAGACAAACATTCCCCTTGGCTCACACCGAGTGTACAAGTAAACACATCACTTACACAAGTACTATGTTTTACCCTTGATTTGATTGAGTTGTACATTGATTTTAAAATATCACATATTTTACCGCTTATCCCTAGTTGTATTAATTTGAACCATATATTTTCTCTGACAATGTAGTCGAAAGCAAAGTTGTTTTTCATTGTTAATCATATGAGTTTTAAATCCATGTATTATAAAAATATTATCAACCGTACTCATGTGCTTACGGAAACCTGCCTGCGCCTCAATATATACATTGTCATTTTCAGCCCAATGATATAACCTATTGTTGATAACACGGGTGAAGAGTTTACCCAGGGACCTAAGTAACGTAATACAACGATAATTATCAGGGTTATTAAGACTGCCCTTTTTATGCAAAGGAATGATATAATATCCGGGAAATATCCCGAATTAAATATTTTATTAAATAATGTTTGCAAGATTGGAATCAGAGTACCCTTACCATGTATGAAAATTTCATTTAATAGTTTATCAGGTCCACCACTTCGTGCATTTTTTAATTGACCAATTGCATATACATTTTTTTGTTCACTTATCTCAATATTCAGCTCATCACACATTATTTGAAATTCATTTCTCATATATCTTTAATTAAAATACATCCCATCTTCATCAGGCGTAAAATAAGGATACTCTGGGTTGTTTACACTTTTAAATTATGTTTCAAACATTGATATGTTTACATTAGATGTACATTTTTATACCTGCAAGGCCCTTAAACATATTCCAGCAAACTTTAGCGTTTTTAGACCGATTTGTGTTCGAATGTGCGTGTTTGAACACTATCGAACAGATATTTTAGTTTTCTTATTGTACTTTTATAGCTTGCTCTAGAATTCACTAATGCAACACTATTTACTTCATTCTACATTCTCTATAGTTATTCAGATTAAATTCGAAACATCTTCTCTTTTCTGCATAGTCATCATTGCTTTATCTTTATTAATCGCATATTCATATTCATTTTAATTAATCTGCAATATAACCAAGAATTTGGCAAACATGTTCGACCTTATTATTTACATCTGTATTGCATTCTACATCCTCAATGCCATGTTTTAAAATATTTAATTGCATGTGTAAATCTTCAGAGTTTAATGATGTTACAAAGTGTGCCTGTAACTCATTATCCCAAACCTATTTACTATCAATGTAATTACATTCGTTTTCAGTTTGATCATCATTAAAGAAATCTGAGTCTTCATGACAACAATTATTTTAGGTATTATCTAATACAAAATTAATAACACAATGATCTGATAATATATTTGGATCACCGACATGAAAATATGAAATATTGTCAAAAACAGATTCTGGGGCTAATACATAATCTACGAGGCTACTACACCTACTTCCGACAAAAGTATATTTTCCTATCCACTTATCGCTACCCACTCTACCATTTACAATTTGTAACCCACTCTGCTTGCAAAAGTCTAATATTACCATTGCTATTTAAATTATCAATATCCTGTGAGAATCTCGGAGAATATATATAAAAGCAGAGCTATATGAATAATAAATGCGGCATACTATTTTAATATAGAGCCTGTGCAATACGCTGTCCGATTCGCATGTTTTTGTCCAGCCCACAGCTTATACCATACTACAGCTCGTGCAATACGTTGTAGCTCGTGGAATACGCTGTCATATACGTCTGGTTTTTTTCCAGCTCAGTCGCATGTATGTCTAGTTTGTGTCATACACTGGTCAAAAGATCTAACTAGACCCCTAATACTATTATAAATAACTCAACCAATGTTCAAGGTATCGTGATAAAATGTTATACACAGCTTTATCAATCAATTATACACAGACTGTGGAAATTTCATAAAAATCCATTGACTAAAAACTAAACAATTTAACATTTTTAAAACTGACCCACGAAATCAAAAGTCACAGATTTATGAAAAATCAGTCAGTATTTAGTGTGGCCGCCGTTTGCTTGTATTACTGCCAAACATCTCTGTCTCATGGAGTTAACATTATTCATTCCGTGGCCGAGTAGTCAGAGTCTCTGACTTGAAATCACTTGCCTCTAGCCGCTGTGTGTTCGAGTCCTCATCGGACTATGAATCTTTATGTGAGGAAATATAGATATAAAAATCGAACAGGAAAGCAGCATTCAAGGACGACAGTCAACAACAAACACACACAGAAACAAAGAACACACATTTAAAGATGTATAAAAGGCCAAATAAGACATCACAAACACAAAAAGGTTGATAATAGGGCTACCGCCTTGGAACTGTCAGTGGCAAGAAAGGCCGCTGGGGGTTTAAATGCAGTAATACAAGCAAACGGCGGCCACACTAAATACTGACTGATTTTTCATAAATCTGTGACTTTTGATTTCGTGGGTCAGTTTTAAAAATGTTAAAATTTTTAGTTTTTAGTCAATGGATTTTTATGAAATTTCCACAGTCTGTGTATAATTGATTGATAAAGCTGTGTATAAAATTTCATCACGATACCTTGAAAATTAGTTTAGTTATTTATAATAGTATTAGGGGTCTAGTTAGATCTTTTGGCCAGTGTACATGCCTGTTGTTGTTTTGTTTTTTTTAATAATTCTTTATGACGTATGATCTCGCAGCGATGGCGGTGTCTTACCATCGAACTTTATGGTAGGTACTTCTTTTTCTTTCAGTTTTCAAGTATACATTTTAGACCAATTAAAATAAAATCCACACGTTGAGGCATGTTGGAGTTTCGTTTTTACGAAAGTGACAGCGTTTAAAATATTACTAATGAAGCATCGTGATTCTGTTACTTTCGCACATCGCTTCCTCTCGAACACAGACTGTTTGTTTGTTTGTTTGTATGGTGTTTTATGTCATTTTCAACACATGGTTAGGTTATATATGACGGTCGATTTTTTGTGGTGGAGGCAGACCACCCACTTTTCCTGGGTAGAACCAGTACTGTACACCTCCCGCCATCCGTAAGAATCGACACTTCCTCACTTACAAGACGAGCCAGTGTGTTTCGAACCCACAGCGGTGAGAGGCGAAGGTTTACAAACGCAGGGTCGTTAACCATTCGGCCACGGAGACGCTACTCATCCAGAGACTGACAGTGGGGAAAGAACGTGGGAAGAAAATTGAATTCAGCATATTTTTCATGGACATGATCTCAAATGGAACTATCTTTAAAATTATCGCCTAAAGCTTGTTACAGTTTAAAGGTCAGTGGGGAAAGAACGTGGGAAGAAAACTGCATTCAGCATATTTCTCATGGACATAATCTCAAATGGAACTCTCTTCATACCATTTCAATATTATCGCCTAAAGCTGGTTACAGTTAAAGGTGTATCGGTTGCATGCATCATGTACGAGTGTTGCTATGGTACCCCATTGTTTCTCACGAGATATTTTATGAAGTAATTTTCGTTCACTTTGATGTGTGTGCTGAAATATTTCTAATTTTGGAGAACTAATGTAAGAGTTATGAGTCTACGAACTTATCGAACACCCGTCGTACGCAACAGACGCGTTTGCTTCGAGATGGATGAATATATACGTCTATTATCTGCATTTTAATGAGAGATTGTAAATTTGCAACAAAGTAGCAATACATGATATATCTGCCCATAAATCATATTACAATAATATCCATTACGCTGGACAAATCCTCTGGTGATAGTACGCCTGTTTGCGATATCCGCGCTTCCCACCGCAGCGCCCTTTGGCCAAACAATTACCTAATTGAATCATAAAGAAAAGAAGAATAAGCCAATCTAAATGTACATCTCCGATACACACCCTTCGACGCTCGTATTCGACTTGTTCTTGATCACTTGTTTGTGTTAATGGTACACGGTCGTGTTATTCGGCGATGGTTTCCGTTGGTTCTGCCTTACTCGTAAAATCCCGATTTGTGGGAATGTTTAAGTAGGCGTCATTGGTACACGAAGTTCTACAGATAATTTGGATAAGACGGCGACGGCTCTGCGGGGCCCAGGTCCTCTGATGTTTGCCGTTCCTTTTAAGTTTAATGAAGAGAAAACAAAACGGTACAATTGTCACCTCATAATTACTATTAACACGGAGTTATCAGGAACTTCTCTGAAACATTTTGGTGTTAATTAATCATGCATATAATAGTCTCGTATTTGTCGTTTCCGTGCCAGTGTGTGATGGGAGTACAACATCTAGATTGAAACATTTATAAGAAGCAAATGTAAATGAATTAACCATCCAAATAAGGCAAAATTGCATTACAAAGCCGTTTATCAAAGCTGTGTCAAGGTGTTAAAATATTGCTAATAGTGGAGTTATCTGCCCTTGAATTGGCAAAAATGCATAGTTTTGCCTTGTGGGCACTCTAGCGCCTTCATTTATTATCCGATCTTAACCAAACTTACAAGGTATCCATAAGATCTCGGACAGGTTCTTCAACCAACCAGATTCATGACCCTTGAATTATCGAAAACCTCACCCCAGGTACATGCAATA